>JZKD02S1643270.1:71709-86567 GCA_000966675.3 Picea glauca
TAAATTAAGTCTTTATGTTTCATATATATAATTTTGATATAAGTTCACCAATACATAATCTATAATAAAGATCATTTAATAAAAATAAACATCATGATGATAACCATCTAACAAATATAAACATAATTTAAAATACACATTTAAATTCACTAGCATCATCTAATTAACTATATATACCTCTACCACATATAAATGTCATTAATTAGCTAGCACACAAATCTAATAATCTAACAGGGCATCGTCATTATGATTGTTGATGTCGGAATTGGGAAGTTCCAGAAACCAACAACTCGACCTCCCATGGGGCTAGGCAGGAAGAGACTGGAATGTCACCATAGGTTTAGAGCCGAAACATGAAAACACATTAGACCCTAGGCTAAGTCTCCGATGACCTAAATTCCAAGCATGAATTCCTTTTTCTTTGCATTTTTAAATATTAAAATTTTATGTGTTTTGTAAGTGTTTTGTAATTTATGATTTTTGTACATTTTTTTATTTTTATAAAAGTTAGAAAGAAAAGTTGAAATATTACAAAAATGATAATAAACAAAAAGTAAAAGAAATGTTAATGATAATAGATAAACATTAGTTTGTTGCATAACAAGGTTAATTAATGAATATCAAAGAAAGTGTTAATATTTAACCAACTAATCAAAATGAAAGAAAAAGGGCAAGTAATAAAATTGAGTTAGTTGTTATATTAACGAGTTAGGTTTGTAAATAATTAATATACAAATATTTTTAAGGACAAATAATAAACTGAAAAGTAAAGGAAATAACTTTACAATGAATGAAAATAACCTTTACGAATTATGATTTGTTTATTTATATGTCTTTAAAATATTATTGTTAAAGAAGTTAAAAAAACAATAAAATGATAAACATTGTGAATACTAATAAAGAGAAGATTGTACATGAGTGAAATGAAACTTAAAAGATTTATTTTTTTGTTTTTCTTTAAAAGCATATGTGAAATATCTAGAAATAAATAGAAACAATATTAGGAGATGAATATGATCTTTATTAATGAAAGCCTCACATATTTCTCAGACTCTTGGAGCTTTCATATCTCTAAGAAGCTCTGGACCCTGAGTGAAACTCTAACTACCAGATGATTTCTTCACTCATATGAGAATAGCCAAATACAAAGAAAATTAACAAGAAGATAGACATGCTTGAACAATGATCAATGAAACTTCAAGATAATCATCTGCACATAAGAAAAATTGGTCAGCCATGAGAACATAGACAAACTACAAGAAACTTAAATAAATGTACAAGTTACCTCAAAAGATCCATCAAGTTAAAAAAAATTGTTTGATGTAAGGAGTGAAGACTTCCACTCTTTGCATCAATATTTATTATAGAGCAGTCAATGTATTTATCTTTGTGTGGTAAAACTGATACTTTTCATATCCATGAATAATGATTATCAAAATGCTTTTTCGAGCTCTCATGGACATGGAGCACATGAAACAATACTTGGATCCCAAGTAGATCCAGGAAAGAGGATCACCAACACCACCACTTTTTATCAGGCTTATTCTATGATCTGACATTAAATTTAAGACTTGATATCTCAATAACCTTGAAACTTTTGTAACAAGAATTGACTGGCAATCCATATCGTAATCATTTATTTTTCTATTGACTTAGTCATCAACTTTACTTTCACACAGAGTATGTCATCATCTTTTGTATTTCCTACCCAATATCCCAGCGCTACCTTTGAATAGCATGGGCATCATAATATAAAATCTTATAACTTACAACGATAAGACATCTTTAAAAATTCCAACCATGCCTTATATCATAAACACAAACCTTAGGTAATGTATCTTCAATTAATCTCTTGCCACTTGTATTCATGCATAGGTTTACTTCATAAAGACTTCTTTTTTTTCCACATAAAAATGTCACCATTATATTAGATATATAATTGTGTTCTCAACTCATGAGATTACACAACAAGGATATCAAGTACCCAGAGAGTAATGAAATTTGTGTGCAATCCAAAACTAATCTAAGATTTACAAGCTGAATCTACTTCCCAAAGAACAAAAGATTTGTCGGAGATCAGAATTGTAGTGAGGGGATGTTGATTTGAGAGTAATCCTTTGGTTAAATCGTCTGTTCAGATCACTGTTCAGTTTTGTCTAACACTATTCTAAAAGAGATTTAGTACATGTGTGTGGCCCTCATGCCCGTCCATCCAGATATTGAAAGAGATGGAGCCAAATTTGTTTTTGAGAGCCACCTTGGAGAGAAGATCATCTTCTTTGTTGTTTTCACGGTAGGTGTGTATGACTGAGAGTTTGGTGAAAGTAGTTTGGAGATTTATGATCATGTCCATCCAGCCCAGGAGGGTATTGACCTATAGCTTACCCTTAAAATCCAGCCAGTCTATGATGATATGAGAATCCCCAAATAGTGTTAGTGTTGCTAAGTGTAGTCTGGAGGCGAGGAGGAGAGAGGCCCAGGCACCCAATAACTCTACTCTAGTGTTAGTGCCTTGTCCGCAATTAAATTTCCATTTGAAAAGGGTGTTTTGTGTGATGTGAATTACTCCTCCTGCACCACTCTGTAAGTTGTTTGATTGTGAGTCTCCATCAAACCAGGGTGTGGGGAACTCCACCGGAAGGATAGCTTGGTGTTTTTCCTTAATGGTAATTGTTCTAGGGAAAATGGAAGACCAGAGGTTATGCATACCAAGATATTTGTAGGCCATTGTGATGGCATAAGGGGTTTTGTTGGCAAATATATAACTATTTCGGTCGATCCAGATAAACCAGCAAACCATTGGTGGGAGGTTGAGGGAGTGATGTGCGAGAATAGACTAGCTATCGAAACAAGATGCTAAGTTGAGTATGTCCTAGGTATGTGGTAATTTGAGTGCTGCAACAGTGATAGACCATACTTTGCGGGTAAAGGCACATTTAATAAAGATTTTTTGGATGGTTTCTGCATCTTGTTGATAGAGGTGGCAGATATTGGGGCCGACCCATCCCTTCTTTAAGAGCACATCCCATGTGTTTATCTTGTTTTTGAGAGAGATCTAGATGAACAATTTAACTTTGAGCGCAAGGTTCCATGACCAGATACTGCGCCTCCGGCCATCGATGGAGATGGGCCAAGACTGGTTTGAAAGCTCTGTGTAAATATTATTGGCGGTCAAGGTGCTTGAGCGGTCACCCCCCATACACATCGGTCTAACTGCAATTGTTTGCAATTTGAAGCCCGTAATTGCTAAATTATGACATTAATCAGTCCACTCAGGCGCAAGAGACAAAGAGAGTGCAAGATACAAACTAGATTTACAAGTGTTTAATAGGGGACCAGATCTACAAGGCCCAGCTACTTGGAAAATGAACCAAATGTTTTTTGAGTTTAAGACAGAGATCAGTCGAGGGGATAGGAGAGAAAAAAGTTCCATACCAGCAATGTGATCTGAGCCTATAATGATGGAAATCCCTGATCCAGGGGCCCAACAAAGTGAATTTGTAATCTAGTTGACACCTTTAGTAATGTTTTTCCAAAGAGAGGAGGCCAAACCTGAAGATTTGACTCAGAGACTTTAATAAATATAACCTTAATGATAAGTTTATTTCTTAATACAAGGATAAGGTATGTGTGTATAAGATATCATAAAGTGGCTTCATAACATAATAATCCACATTTAAAGATAAAGTGGAGACCGAGACCCTTTTTTTATTTATTTAAAATAATATAGGTGGCATGTGGAAAGGAACATGGGAAGAAAAAGTATCAAAATTATAATCAAGGGACATCGCATGATATTATGATATAATGTCATAGTTAGAAAATTGAAAGAGAAGAATAAGACGACACAACAGGATGGTGTGATGAATTGGAGAAGGGTCCTAGTTTAAGAGGCATGATTATTTCACAAAGTATTGCGTCAATTTAGTGAGAGTGGGAAAAACTTTTTACAAGTAGTGTGATTCAAGGAGAAGTCTGACAATGCTTTGTTGGATAAGTATTGTTGACCATAAATGTAGTCAACAATGATCACATCTAACAAAACACAAGCATTGTCTAACATCATCATCGCGCACATCTGACAAACATCATTTAACATAAACATTTATCAAGCACATTTAACAAACATATCTAACATGACCTAAAAATGTACACATCAACATATAAGTTAATTAAGTACATAATCATGATCAATAGGAAAAATTCACATCTAATGAACATTGTTATAACATACATATCTATCAAGCACATTTAACAAACATATATAACATGACGTAACAATATACACATCAACATCAACATATAAATTAAGTACATCAACATGAATAAAAAAAAATGCACCATATATATATACATATCATGAACAAGTCAAATAACTACTATAACATATCTGGTCCAGCCAATGGGATAATCTGCATATCTACAACAATAGTGGAGGCATGGTGTGTAGTAGAAGATGATGCACGCTTAGGAGGAAGTGGTTGGTCAACTCTCTGACAAGAAATAAGCGGTGGAGGAATAGGTCTTGCATGCTCATCTAAGTGAGGTGAAACAGGAGGCTGAGGAATAGGTCATGTTTGCTCATCTAGGTGAAGTGAAAGAGGAGGAGGATGAATATGTGTTGCATGTTCATGATCTGGGTGAGGTGAAGGAGGAGGAGGAATATGTGGAGAGGGATCATAGCCACCATCGTCAATTGATGGGGTACTGAATGAACTAGTCCTACTGGAAGGGGACTTGTGCCTATGATCGAGAGCCCTCCTCGCTACTAGTAGCCTGGAAGCTTCAACAATATGACACATAAGAGGCATCAAATCATGCAACATATCCTTCGAAAACTCCAAGAGCATAGGATCTTCCTTGATGTCTCACATTAGCACAGAGCAGACTCCCACCTCAGTCAAAAGTGCACAGAGTCGGTCGCTCAACTCCAACCTAAATCGTGTATCTCGCCTACGACGCATGCCGCTGAGTATATGCACCTGAGGACCCTGACCTGCCGCGATCTTAGGCATTATCTCCTCATCGCCATCTGATAGAGGAGGAGGCACGTCCGCAAGGAAAGTGACAATATCTAAAAAAGATATAGTACACAACAAAAATTACACAATTTCATTAAACAATTTAATAAAACAAGTTAAAAAACATGTTAGAATTAATTTTATTCTAATTAAGTAAGACAATAAAATGAAGCTAGCTTAATTTAAACAAAACACTACTATTACCTCTAACATCCGGTGGCTTATCTGGTGTGAAGAGGATGTTCGAACATCCTCGCCAATCCAAACCCGCGTAAAGACATGACACCATGGTGAACATGTGATTTTCCTCACTGGCTAGTAGCCCCAATGTGTCTGGGGAAATCCTGGTCGAAAACTCTAGTTGGCCCCTCTTGGGTATCATCTCCTCCCACATGTGCATTAGCACATGAGTCCTCAGCCTAGCAGGCTGACAGAAAAAAGTCAACATCATCTCCAGAAACCTCTCAAAAAATAAGAAAAAAAACTCTGAGGTAAAAGGGAAGTTCGACCTCCCACATATCACAACACGATATCTGTCTAGCACTATACAAAACTGTTGCAAAAAAATGGCAGACCATCTGATACACCGTGGCCTCTGTACCAACGAATCAACTTAATAAAAAAGAGGGAAACTAATGTGTTTCCCATCACTGGTAAAGTGTTCTATGGTTGTCACTAACAATGAGAGGCACCTAACCTCCTCTACACTAAAAGAAGCAATCCGTAGTTGTCCACCAGACACTTGAAAATCAATTGGGGAAAGTACATCAACCCCAATATATCACTGAGAGTACATGAGCTAACTCTTTGCTGCAACAACTATTGGGACATCTCGAAACTAGGGAAAATCCTCCCCTCTCCTGGATAGCCCAGTGATAAAGTAAATATCCTCCTCAGTGGGATGGTACCATTGATTCATACCCACATAGAAAGCATGTCGATGGACATCCCATCGACAAATCAGATGCACCAACAACCCATAGTGCCCCTTCATGGATGTATCCTCCTCATAGTACTTAAGGAGAGGGTACATTCCTTAAGAGAACATGAGTCATTCAAGTAATAGGGAGAGGGTACATTCCTTAAGAGAACATGAGTCGTTCAAGTAATAGGGAGAGGGTACAAATCCCTCCCCCTCTCCCCTGCCTCCCATTCCTATACAAAATTGCAGGTCCACCCTCTATTGTTGTTGCTGATGTTGTTCTCTCTGCTCATGTATTTGCATGATGAACATATGAAATACATCAGCCTCACTCATACATAAAACGTAAAAGGAATCTACTAAATAAAAAAATTATTTATAAATACGGAAAAATAATTTCCTTCAAAAAATAAGTAAATTTCATAACCGGTGTGCCTGGAAAACAATCAAGCACCGTTTGCGGTGCGTACATAACTTGTGAGAACTTCCCACGATGCACCAGTGTAAACTAACGCACCGTATAAAAAAAATGATATTATGTTATGCGGTGCGTTGTATATCCCTACCACATTGGTGTTGTCAGGTAAACCCACCCCCCTGATGCGTTACAATTATCCTATGCACCGCTTAAAATAAAAACAAATTAAAATCCTAACGCACCATAGAACATTTTTTTTTAAATTAATTAAGGTGGTGGGTATATGTTCCTTATATTCCCGATGTGTTTAAGTAATGGAGACGCACCGACCCACCATCTTTTTTAAATTGATGCACTGCCCCACCGGTGCGTTACGCCTACCCTACGCATCGCTTAAAATAAAAAATAAAATAAAAACCTAGCGCACCGTAAAACAAATTTTTAAAAATTAGTTATGGCAGTGCATATACATTCCTTCTATGCACCAGTGTGTTTCAGTAACGTAGACGCACCGCCCCACCAATTTTTTGAAATCGACGAGTACAAAAATTTGCAATTTTTTATCTAATTGTTTCGGGCGATGCGTTAAATTCGTTCGGCTCGCATCGCTCGCGATGCACACAGAGAATTTACAGGGTGCACCGTGACAAAATGCCATTTTTTTATAGCGGTGTGTTTGTAAACATGAACGCACAGATGTGCATGTTTACTAACGCACCACAAAAAATAATATATCTGATTCGTGCGGTGCATCATGTACTGTAATTGACCGATGTGTTAGAGGTACTGAGACGCACGCCAAATAGCTATATAATTTTACGCAGTGCGTCGATAAAAGGACGTGCCGGTGTGTTCTTGTTTACCTATGCACCGTCGAGGAATTTAAAATTATGTTGCGGTGTGCCCTGTAAATTTACAGGGTGCACCGACTGTGGTGTGAGCCGAACGTATCGAATGCACCGTACATTATTTTTTTATTTTTTTTTAAATAGTGAAAAATTAACTCAATTTTAAATTTTAATCCGTTGAAAACTTAAGTTATAAAGAAACAAATATATTACCTGGACATTTTGTCGTCAGGGAGGCATGGTTGGCACATAGTAAAAAACCCCAAATTTTCCCACCGTTTGAAAAAATTTGAAAGCCATGCACAGAGCAACAGACGAAGAAGGAAATCGAGGGAAGCACCAACGATAGGGCGCTTCAGAGAGGTAAAAGTTGCACCGTTGTTTTTGAGCTCTACAACACTAAAAATGGTAAAAATGAATTTTGCGATTGGTAAATTTTTTTTTATTAAACCTTGTTCTAGTGCGCTCGATGACTGAACGCACTGGTGCTAAAATATTTACGTAACGTTGCAGATAATATTTTTTTACAAATAACCCACACTCGGTGCACCCTTTTAGAGCACGGTTGTGCCCGGTTACTATGGAGCACACCATCGTATATATTTTTTGAATAAAATCCTACAATGGTGCATAATTTTTTTTATTTAACCCTGGTGCGGTCGATTATCCGACGCACAGGTGCGTCCGATGTTACATAGGGCACTGGTTATTTAAAAAAAATAACCCTAACATGGTGCTCCCTTTGGAGCAACAGTGCACCCCGGTGCGTTGGTATACTATGGAGCGCACTAGAATATTTTTTTTGAAATAATCCCACAATGGTGCGTAAATGTTTTTATTTAACCATGTCATTGTGCGCTCTATTATTAGCGACACTAGTGCATCTAGTTTGAACAAGCGCATTGGATTATATTTTTTTTTAAATAATCTTATCACGGCACGTCCGTTTAGAGCACGTGTGATGATCGTTGCGTTAGTATACCATGGAGTGCACCAGAGTATATTTTTCGAAATAATCCTACGATGGTGCGTATTTGTTTTATTTAATCAAGTCACAGTGCAGTTATTAATGCAACGCCCTAGTGTGTTGGGGTGTTATATACACATCGTTCTGCTTTAAAAGTTATCGAACTTTTTATTTGCCAATAATATAGACTAGAATTTTTCTAGACTGAGCATGTTGTAGACTCAAGGATTTGGTGAACTCCCAACTATATTATAAACGAGCAATTATTATAGTTTAGGATTTTGAGAGATGGTTATGATCATTGACGACAAGATCAAGGCTATGATCATTGATGACAAGATCACACAAGTTATGGTCATTGATGGTGAGATCACGCAGGCTATGATCATCGACGACAAAATCACACAGTTTATGATCATTGACGACGAGATCATGTAAGTTATGATCATTGACGACGAGATCACGCAGGTTATGATCATTGACGATCATGCAAGCTAGTTATGATCATTGACAACGAGATCACGCGAGTTATAATCATTGACGATCATGATGGTGATATGGGAAGGGCGATCTAGAAGGTAGTAGGTGCCCATGGAGAAAGATTCCCATCGTGGACATCATGGTCATAAGAACTCAAATTGTCATCATAATCACAGACAATTGTGAATTAGAACTAATATGTATTAGAATTTCGCTACACAACCTGTTAGTTGGGAGTTCACCAAATACTTGAGTCTACAACATGCTTCGGATGATTATAGATTAGAATTTTGAGAGACTACCCATACTTTAGACTCAAGTCTTTACAACTGAAATGCCTATACTTTAGACTCAATTCTTTACAACTAAAATGCTTGTACTTAAAATCAAGTATTTACAGTTGAAATGCAAACAAAAAAATTCACAGAAATGCCAAGGAAACAAATCCCTCTCCCTCTCCCTCGCCTCCCAATCCCATATAACATTGTGCATGTCAACCCTCTGCTCTTGTTGCTACTGCTTCTCTCTCGGCTGACGTCTCTGCATGATTAAGAATATGGTCGATTTTTTTTTAATTTAACCCTTTACACTGCGTTAAATAACTAGCTGCACCGGTGCGTCGTTATTTACATAGTGCACCGGAGTAATTTTTTTCGAAAACCATACCACGTTGCGCCATTGTTTGGGAGAAATCCTCCACACTGGTGCAATTGTTTAAGTAGCACACTATCGTATATAAAAAAAATTAAAAATACCATTGCCACGGTGCACAATTTTTAGGAGAAACTATGCGCCCCAGTGCGTCATTATTTCTGTAGTGCACAAGAGTATTTTTTTTTGTTTGAAATAACCCTACTACGGTGCATTAGTTTTGTGGGCACTGGTGTGTCAATTGTATAAAAGGTACCATACAAAAACATATCCTAAAACCTTCGCCCGCTCGCCTCCACTAGTATCCTCCGCTATAAACAATTTTTTGGGCTATTTTCATAGGGGCGTCTGTAAAACCTCCACTAGAGGGTCTTTTCCTTGTAGTCTATGAGTGTAAACTATTTGACAAAAATACAACACCAAGACACCATAATTTGCACAATAAAACATAATACCCTAGCTAGCTCCATTTGGGATATTGCATTTTTGTTGTAGAAATCTATGTATTTGGCATGAGTGTATTTATGTTTAAATTTGGTCATGGGGATTTGGTTGCTATGAATTTTGTTAGTTTAGAAAGTTGCAAATTAAGGAATGAGCATTAACAAGTATTTAAGATATTGAATTAAAAATCATAAAAGTTTAAAACAATTTTTTTTTTAATGAGAAGATTAAGACAACTTATTTATTATAGTGAGTGATTTTCAAAATATTATTAGCATACTTCCTAAATGGGAGAAAATCATCTAATCTTAACCTATATCTATTTCATTACAATAGATTTCATTATACTATGAGGATGGTTGTGATACAAATCATTGACACACACATATTGTAATCGTCATGAAGTTGTTATATGATGAATGCATTTAACCTCATCAAAAGGATGCAAGCTTCCTCAACACAAAGAAAAAACCAACTATGTTGATTGCAATTCTACATTATCTTTAGGAAGCATATATTGACACATACATAAATATAAATTTATATGAGTTTGTGTTCTCTTAGTTTACATGTGTGTTCTCTGTGTTTACTTCAACCCTATTACATCTTGCACATAGAGAAATAGAATTATATTTCTCATTACGATATATTTACAACTCTTATTAGTCCCTGTCATAGGCATAGAGGGACTATAGCAATCGATAATTCGTTGACTACATATTAGTTTGTCCTTTGACCAGAAATATTTGCATAATACCTATTGTTGGAGCTAGGGAATTAAAAACACATATTTTTATATAATAAAAAGTACCATATATGTATTGATCTGATTGGATAAGAGATTGGAGGTATTATTGTCGGCTTCGCTATCCCCAATGTTTTATATGGCAACATATCCAAACTTTTTATCGTATACAGTCTTTTTGAATAATATATTTTTCTCATGTATTGCTTGAAGGCAAATTAATTCTAGCATTAGTTCGAATGTTTGTATTAGCATTTTCTGCTAGCTAAATATATCCCTAAGTTTTTATTTGTACTAATCATATTAAAATGTTTTGATATCCAAGCTTTATAGTGATTGAGAATTCCAAAGTTTATAATGTCCTTCCCGCATGTATTTGTATTGAAATGTATTGACACGTTTTTTGAGATGCTTCAATAGGCCTGACAGCTTTAATGTTTACATGACACGAGGTCCTCCAACAGGCCTGACAGCTTCAATGTTTCCATACTGCGAGGTCCTTACACAGCCTGACAGTCTTAAATGTTTATCTAAATACACTTCTTGGAGTACATTTTTCATCGAAATTTTCCATACAATGTTGCAGTGATTTTGTACAGTGTTGTTGTCCACCGCTAGTTGAATAGGCATTGTATGTTTCATCCTTCTTCTACCTTTTCAATGCAATTTCGTCATCGTTGAAGCTACATACATTGTTTACTGGTTCGGTGAGTGCTTCTTCTTCGTTGGTTCATCGGTTGCTACTTGTTGTTGTTTCGTTCACGATTCGACTTGCGTTTCTTCATTTCATCGTTTTGGAGTAAGTTTCCATGCCATAGTTTCATTTTGTATTCCTTGTTTGTTGTTCAGTGTTTGTAGTTTGTAGGTGAGAATGTTTGCTTATTTGTAGTGCCATGGTCTTCGTATGTTTATGGTTCCTTCTGTGCTTTGACTGCAGTTTCGTAATCGTTGGAGATACATATGTTGTTTACTGGTTCGATGGTTCTCGCTAGTTTGTTGGTTCGTGGGTTGCTTGTTGTGTTTGTTTGGCTCGAGTTTACGCTTTGGGGCCCTAGGGATTCAGTTCGGCATGTTTGTGCTTTCTCGCTAGTTTGGTGCTTGCTGTTTTCTTTTGTTTGATTGGGTCTTGTAGGGTTGGGGTCCAGTGTCGGTGGTTGGAGCTGTTTTTTTTTTTTTTTGGATTATTGTTGTTTTTTGGGTGCTTTACTGTGTTCAGCCCCTGCACCCACGAGTCGACATGCAGTTGTGTTATTTTCCTTGTCTACTGAGGTCGATATTTATTTTGTTGTGATATTTTGTTGGTTCTTCAGTGCTGGCATGAAAGAAAATAGTTGCATGCAAAATTGTTCGAGAATTACATGTGAAATTGCAATATCCGTTGTTTTTTGTTAGAATAAAGCATATGCATGCTACATTTATAAACCATGTATGGTTAGATGTGCCCATATGACATTACATGTTCTTTGTCCTCTACACAGACTGGTGTCCGCACGATACAATTTGTGTTGTACTTGAGATATGATATGTACAACAAAGATTCTGCAAGATTATATTTCGAAGTCTGGAAGCATGTCTAGGTAGTTTGCTACGGAAAACCAAAAACTTGTATCGTGGGCACAACAGTCTGTGTAGAGGATAAAGAACATGTATTTCCATCGGTGGAAGTATATCTGGATAATTTTCCACAAGAAGCCAGAAATCGTTTAGCTACGGCCATGCAATTTCATGATATTTTTTGGCTTGTAATATATTTTGGGCAGGGAAAAAAAATTACACATTTACAACTATGGATGGAGAAGCGCAAAGGTTCATGTTTCTGCCTATCTTTTAGACTGTTCGTTGAGTCTATTTTACTGTATGTACATATTGCTTGTTCTCCGGCGCATACCAGCTTCCATTCATGTTCATTGTATTTTGTGCGTTCCCACATTCAAACAAACATAATAGCTGGAGAAAATGATGGAGTCTTGACTGCATCAGTTGAAGAGGATATAGAAAGGTGCATTCTTGTATTGTTATTTCATATTGCGTTTTTTTGTATTTCACTTATTTTTTGTATATGTGTTCACCTAGTTTATTATATGTACATGTTGTGTGCCTTCCTACATGGTAACTTATCTTCATTACATGCCTTCTTGCATACTAACCTGATTCATGTTCGTTGTGTTTTCATTGCATTGCTACATTTAAACAAAAAGAATGGTTGGAGATGACGATGAGCTCTTTCGCGGGTAAATAGCCATGTTTTTGTTTCTTTTACATGTATGTCTTCATTATAAGTTATCTTCATTACATGCCTTCCTACATACTAATCTACTTCATGTCCGTTGTGTTTTCGTTGCATTGTTGCATTTAAAGAAACATAATGGCTGGAGAGGACAATGGACTCTTTGGTGGGTAAATAGACTTGTTTCTCTTTCTTTTAGATTTTTGTATTCATTAACTTGCCTTCATGTCCATTGCATATTCGACATTGCTACCTTGGAAAAAACAGGTTGGTTGGACAAGAAGATGAATTGTTTTGTTCAACGGCAGAGGGTTATGTGGTACAATCTTCTAAAAGGTATGCCAACTGTGTTGGTAAATTAAATATACAAACTGGGTGGGGGAATATAATATTAGACTTGAAAACAATGGCTTGGTAAAAATGGGCTTTTCTGCCCTCCATATTTCTACTTTTTCCATTTTCTATTATCACTTTTGTTTTCTAATTCATCTGCTTAGTGTTCTTTCCGAAGATGCCTTGGTGCGCTAGTTGGCGGACTAACGGTTTCACATCTATGGTCGTGATTCTACCTTATTCCATAGTTACCCACTTTTTAGATTGCGGGTGTCGGACTGGAAGGTTCAATATTTCTCCCCTAGCTTCCAGGGGTCTGCGATATACAGATTGGTCGTGGTGCCCCGCCTTCACACCCTGTTTACTGTTAAACATTTTTCCAGTTAAAAAAATCATATGCATACAATTTTATGGTTATTTAGTCCTTCTGATGGACTGTATACAATGCATATGCTTGTTTAGTCCTGATGTTCATCTGCACATGCTTGCATCAGAAAAATTTTGGACGAGTGACATGGGCATGAGTAGTCAGTCATCCCAGACTTTAGCAGACCGACAAGGCCAAAGGTAAATATGCATACGCTCTGCTCTTACTATGTTTACCAAACAAATATCCTCGGCTATATATTCATCTATGGCATGGTGAATATGATGATGTCATATGCAATACATGGTTTGCAATTCGCAAGAAGTATCAACAAGTACAAGCAAGACGTCGAACGTGCTGCATGTTCCGCAGACTAAGAGGTGTGGTTGCAAAACTCTATCTCCATAGTTCATCGAAGATATGCGTGTAATTATAGATTTATGCCAGTGAAATAAGAATACAAAAAAAAAAATGCACCCTACCATTCACTTTAGTTTTCCTGTTCAAAAATTGTCACGAGGTCTAGAGTTGTAACATCCAAAGTATTATCAATAGAGGACTTGAACAGCCGTCGAACTGGACAAGTGTTCGTCGGGGACACAATGGTCGTTTATAGCACCTACTTTGACAAGGCAAACAAAACTAGATCCATTATGCGTGTTAACATGACAGACAAGGAGGCCATGATGACAGTGACACTGACTATTCCTCCACAATTTTTCCAGAAACATGCAGAAAAGATATTGTCGGGTAATGGGATATCCATTACAAATTTTAATATATTTCCCAAAACAGTACATGACCATGGTGATTGTGATCGAATTATTTCGCTCAATGAAACAAGTATTGTGGGAAAAAAATTCGTTGTTTGTTCAGAATATCGTTTTGTCCTAGACTTGACTATCAGCCAGCTTGCACAGAGCACTGATATTTACCCAATCATAACAATTGGCGCAACTGTCACACTGGCGAGAAAACTTGGCTCACAACACATTGTCCATATAAAATATGGAGAGTCGGACAGTGACAAGGCAACGGTACCGCTTTTCATATTTAGTTTTGTCCTTTGCTTTCGCATGTGCATGTATCTTGGGTAAGTTACACAAATATTACACTGTTCCATGTTGCAGATGCAATTGTTCGATACGTATTCAAATTATTTTTAGTCAATGGAGCAGTAATTGCATAAAGGGAAGATTCCACTTATGCTCTTCAAAAATATAACAAAGAAAAGGGATGTTAGAGAAAGGATCTTTCAGACAACGCATGCAACGTTTGTAACAGAGTTATGAGAAAATATAGTACAGGATTTGAAGAAACTAGCTAGATCTACAACTGTTGTGTGTATACATCCACAAAATCATCCTCACTTTGCTTATACAAATAGCCTTCAACAAATTTTTGCGACCTATTTTATTTTATTTTTATTTTTTTA
>JZKD02S1643270.1:113091-125183 GCA_000966675.3 Picea glauca
TATATATATATATGGTGCTCTATATGCCAAGCATCATTTACTTATGCCCCATGTTCCCTGATATACATGTTGTACACAACATTTCCGTGATATACATTTCAAAATTTCCAATAGTATGTAACAAACTTTTATTTTTTTACATATTTCAAATAAAACTGTTTTCTTATCTCCTTTTAAATTTATGTTTTCATACATTTTTATCTTTCACCAGTCTATATGGCAAATGCATTTAAATTTCCAAATTTTTTCTTCCACTGTTAACAAATTTGTAGTTTGTTATATACTTTCAAAAAATAAATGGTGTTCTACATGCCAAGTGTCATTTACTTATGCCCCATGTTCCGTGATATACATGTTGCACACAACATTTCCATGGTATACATTTTGCATCAAACACTTCCGTCATTTACAATTCGACCCCATTTTCCACAATTTGCTTTCTAACCTCGTTGGCAGGGACTACACTACCACACAACCTTGTTAAAAACAATAATTTGAAAAAATCATTTAAACCACTTCTACATTTTCATTCTCCCATTTTGAAAATATGAAAATTATAAAATAAGATATTATTTAAGACTTTCCTACCTATGATATTTTTGAAATACAAGGATGAATATCACTAACTCATTTCAACAACCCAAAGGAGCTTTTTAATGACATTTTTCATTTTGAAAAGTAAAGGTGCCACATCATCCCCTTATATACTAGAGATTTGATAGTTACATTAACCATAAAAGAAATTTAAATGATATTCTTCATTTTGAAAAGTAAATGTACCACGTCATCTCTTCTCTTGAAGAAGGGAAAGTTAAAAAAAAAATCAATTTCTTTCAATTTTTTCAGGTAACCGGTCGTCCTCTTCTCTGTAGATATGAGAGGCAGAGAGGCTCTTGAAGAAACTTTTGGCTTCGATTGTTCTCTCTTTCCAGCATTCCAGAGCTGTTGATCGAAGGTCAGCCTTGTCATTTATCCAGTCGATAATGACTTTGGAGTCTCCAAGAAGTAGCAAGACTTGAATGTTCAACCTCTGAGCCAGGATTAGGGAAGCCCAAGCCCCCAAAAGTTCGGCTTTGGTGTTGGTTCCTTGTCCTACGTTGAGAGACCATCTGTAGGATGTATGCGAGCTGATTTGTATGAGGCCTCCTGCCCCGCAAAGTGATCCACCTATTTGAGTTTCTCCGTCGAACCAGGCAATGGCTTTGTCATGGGGTAGAGTTGTAGAGGCAAAACCCGGTCGTCCTCTTAAAACTTTTTGATGAAACCACTTGTTTCTAAAATCATGTACCCTATCACCACTTTCTATCATTGGTTTACTTGCCGTGCAAATTTGACGACAAAACTCGCACACCGTTTCCATATAATACACTCTCAATCCCTCGCAAAATGGATTTGACAACTTCTAATGAATATTAACATTACTTCAAACATTAACATTGTACCACCTATACTTATTCGTATAGGGGTTGGCTAAACGTTCTATTTTTTTAATTTTTTTTATTGGAATTGGACTATGTAAATAAATTGACATTTACATAAAGAAATATAATAGTGGATTAAATATGAAAATAACAAGGGCAACACGCTGCATGTACTGCCTCCGAAAACTTTACTTGTTACTCTCTGCACGACTTATATAAATAATATTCAGACATTTCCTTAGTCATTTGAAAAGAATACAGATCTGTACTTCCCATGATCTTTATAATAATTAAAAAAGTTAAAACATCTCAATGTTTCTTATATTTTAAAATATGACTTGAAAGTTTAAAAATTACTATATACAAATTTCTATAAAATTATACTAAAAGATTAAAAAATATTAATAAATGTAAAATTATTGAAATTGAAAGATTAAAAAAATATTAATAAATGTAAAATTATTGAAATTAAAAAATTTAAAAAATATTAAGAAATGTAAAATTATTGAAATTTTAATAAGTGTAAAAAAGTTGACATTTAAAATTTAAATTTTTACCTCATTTGAAAAAACAATACAATATTAGATTTTAACATATATTATAATACAATATTACATTATATTAGCTTTTTTGTAGTCTTGTCTTTTCTCATTAATTTAAGGTTTCGAAATACGTGAAGACTGCAATAACACTATCAAGTTATTGACCAATGAAAAGTTAAAAAAATATATTTTTGTTTTTAAAAAAAATATTTTTTTTTAATTGTTATGTTGAACATTTAAATTGATATAAATTTTCAAGTCAACACAAAACTAATATGAAAGTCAATGCTAACTCATTGCTATATACTACCTTCGGCAGTACAATAAGATAATAAAATATGTCAAAGAGAAATTTACATCCTCAACAATATATTTTCATAATATTTATGGTTAAAAGTTCTTTATATAGTTAATATAAGATCTTTGCTCACAAAAATCTCTACTAATTACTTCAATCACAACTTCACGAAGATAACATAAATTCTTTCTTTCTTCCTTCTACATTTTCTTCTTCTAATCACTTCAATATTCCTATTTATTAATTGAGAAGATATGCTAGTTATATAATAGAAATTTGATAATTACGTCAACATAAAAATTAATTATACAATAAAATTATATATTTGATCAAAATTGGAGGAAAATCACATTGTTAAACACAAATTCTTTCTTTGTTCATTCTACATTTCCTTCTTCTAATCACTTAAGTATTTCCATTTATTAATTAAAGAGATATGCTAGTTATATAATAGAAATTTGATAATTACATCAATATAGAAAATAGTTATACAAGAAAATTATATATTTGATCTAAATTGCCCAAAAATCACATTGTTAAACACAAATTCTTTCTTTCTTCATTCTACATTTTTTTTTTTTAATCACTTCAATATTTCCATTTATTAATTAAAAAAATATACTAATTATATAATAGAAATTTGATAATTAACTAATTATAAAAAAAATTATATATTTGATCAAAATTGCCCAAAAATCATAGTGTTAAGAAGAGAAGTTCCCCTAAATTAGAATTATATATTTAATCAAAATTGCCAAAAAAAAATAAAATAAATAAATAAATCACATTGTTAAGAAGAGGGGTTCCTCTAAATTAAAATTCAATGTACATATAACTTTTAAAATGAATTATAAATTCAATTAATAATAAATTTAAAGTGTTATATTTTTAAAGCTCAAATGAATGATTTTAAAAATATTTTTTAAACATTTAAGTTATAAAGTTGATTATAATTTTATTCAATAATGATGTATTGAAATAATTACTAGTTTTACCTAATCTTGCATGATTTATGTAATACTTTGGTTTTAGATTTGATTTGATAATGTATAAATTGTAAATGTATGGTTATAATAATGAGAGTTAAGTGATACTAGTTAAATAATCTTGATTATAAATGATGTAAATATATTAGTATGGATTTTTAGTGTATAGTTTAAGGTAAGGCTTGACTTGTAAGTGAATAAGTATATGATGTAAATATATTTATATGGGTTGTGTGGTAGACTTGCCACAATGAACTCTATATATATATAGAGGTTAATATTAAAATTCCATAAGTGGGGAAGAGGAAAGGGATTGACAACTCTCAAAGTTAGATCTCATCTATTTTCTAGTTTGCCTTAGATGAATCCATCCACTTCCATTTGTTTATAAAATTAATCACTAAATGTATGCAAGAGTTTGGTGGGAAAGTTTTCTCATGTAGATATGTAAGCATGGGTTGAATACAAACATCATGCGGAAGTGTAAGATTCTTATATTCCTCCTATCACTATCAATGTGAGTAAGCATTTCACTCAATTCTCTCATAACCATTGGCAAAAGTAAACAACAGATTGGACTCTTTTTGCCCATATATAGAGGCAAATGTGTATATAACAAAGTAAATGTATATGTAATAAGGATTGACCCTATAAAGAGCCCACATGTAATCTAATAAAGGACCCACATGGGCAATGAATTAAAATATATGTAAAAATAAATATAGTTATTATGAAGAATATAGAACATGTGATTTGGATATATCATTTTATTGGATATTTGATTGCTATTATTATGAATATTTATTAATCTATACTTATTTAAATCTGTAAATGTATTTATTTAATTTTAATCATGAGAGGAAGCTTACTTAGTGGGTATCATGGAGATATGGCCTTTAAAAACATGAATTTGAAAGATCTATTTCATAGTATGTAGTTTATGATTGTATTTGTGATTCATCAAGGTTATTTCTACTTTCAATGAAATTTAGATTGTTGATTGTTGTGGAACTATCAAGTTCCATATTATTTTTACCATATCCCCAATGTTGTATGGGATGTAATTTTTTATTACATTTTAATAACGCAGTAGGTTAAATTTTCTATGGTTATAATAATGTATAAATTGCAAATGTATGGTTATAATAATGAGAGTCAAGTGATACTAGTTTACATAAATAATCTTGATAATGATGTAAATATATTAGTATGGATTTTTAATGCAGAGTTTAAGGTAAGGCTTGACTTGTGAGTGAATAAGTATATGATGTAAATATATTTATATGGGTTGTGTGGTAGACTTGTTACAATGAACTTTATATATATATATATATATATATATATATAGAGGTTAATATTAAGATTTCATAAGTGGGGAAGAGGAAAGGGATTGACAACTCCCAAAGTTAGATCTCATCTATTTTCTAGTGTGCTTTAAATGAATCCATCCACTTCCATTTAGTTATAAAACCAATCACTAAATGTATGTAAGAGTTTGGTGAGAAAGTCTTCTCATGTAGATATGTAAGCATGGGTTGAATACAAACATCCTGGGGAAGTGTAAGATTCTTATATTCCTCTTATCACTATCAATGTGAGTAAGCATTTCACTCAATTCTCTCATAACCATTGGCTCTGAGCACTCATTTTAGCATGTTCTCACATTCATATTCTAAATTTCTAATGATATGTTGTCTGTTGCTAATCAATGACTAATATGGAAATTGACCAAAAATCAACACTATGAAGAGGAAATCATGGACCTTGGGCGAAAGATAGATGGTTGTAGGCAAAAGTAAACAACAGATTGGACTCTTTTTGGCCATATATAGAGGCAAATGTGTATATAACGAGGTAAATGTATATGTAATAGGGATTGACCTTATAAAGAGCCCACATGTAGTCTAATAAAGGACCCACATGGGCAATGAATTAGAATATATGTAGAAATAGATATAGTTATTATAAAGAATATAGAACATGTGATTTGGATATATCATTTTATTGAGTATTTGATTGCTATTACTATGAATATTTATTAATCTATACTTATTTAAATCTGTAAATGTATTTATTCAATTTTAATCATGAGATGAAGCTTACTTTACTTAGTGGGTATCATGGAGATATGGCCTTTAAAAACATGAATTTGAAAGACCTATTTCATAGTATGTAGTTTATGATTGTATTTGTGATTCATCAAGGTTATTTCTACTTTCAATGAAATTTAGATTGTTGATTGTTGTGGAACTATCAAGTTCCATATTATTTTTACCATATCCCAATGTTATTACATTTTAATAACGTAGTAGGTTAAATTTTCTATTAAATGATGATTATTTTAGGGCTCAAAATTGACTAGAAATTGTTAGATTTTTAAATTTGAGTGATTGTTTTTGTATAATTCGATTGCTTCACAGTTTTTTCGGCATGCTGAATCCATTTCTGCATTCAGAAATGGATTTTGAACAACCAAAAATAGTGATTCGTATAAATTTATATCACCCGATTCAGGCAAAAAAAAAAAAACATGGCAAAACAGCTAGATAACAGGTTTAAAATTAACAATTTTTCAGAGATGTGGGATTTCGATTTCAATTTTTTTTTGGTTGCATACGTGGATCGTTTTTCATCGCACTCGTGGATTGTGAAGGTCATCCAAGATTTTCCCTCCTCTCAAATGCAAATGCGTTGATCCGGACAACAAATGTTTGGTTGGCGCTAACATATCGATCAACGCAATTACCATGTCGACTGAACCCTGCCACTTCCTATGACACATTCACATGCAAACACATTTTACATGAAATTATCTTTACCATCTTGTTAGTACGTTGTTCGCCTGGATATTTTTTTCTGCCCAAGACTTGGTTGCAGTGAGACCACGTAGTATGCCAACAGTACAAAATTATTAATGTCGAAGTCTCGAATTTTGGGTCGTCGAGCGCAATATCCGCTACCTACCTGCCCAGTGCCAAGTGCCAACGCCCTCGCTTCAATTCTTCTGTCAATCTAGACCCGAGGTGCTCATTATGTTCTTGCCTGTAGCATGTGTTGCTCGTGTTCGCAAGATACAGGATGGATTGAGTTGAATTCAATGGGAGAACATAGGTGGAGTGATATTACTGGTGGCCGATGCGAGTATTGCGGAACGGAAATGGCCTTTTAGCAGGCAGGTCCACCAGCATGTCAGGGCACGATTTTCGGGCAAATATTATGCGTTTGTGCTGCTGCGGAGATGTGCATCGTTGGATTATGAAGTTACTTCGATATTCATCTCAGCAGCGGCAAGCAGCAAGCATTCGACCGGATCATTGATTTGATTTTGGTAGAGTTGCAGTACTGTGTTCGGTGTAGCAGAGCACGTGGGCGCATCCTGCAAGGTTTCTCTACCTCCTGCCTGCTGTGTCTCACTAATTTTGTAGATTTTTTATTTTGGGGGGGGGCTGACCTGAAGCTCAGGGCTTGAATACAGAGTTAGGTGCCGTGTATCGATCAACTTAACAATCATATTAATGGATCAATATCCATAAAACTAGCACAGCCATAATTATGTAGCTGACGAACCACGAAAATGCATAATTAATTTACAAACCCTAGCATAAATTCTAGTTAGGGTTTGTAAATGAAATATGTTATCGGTTTCATTGTGATTATGTTAATATAATTTTAATTTATTCAGTTGAGTATATTGATAATTTCTCTTAACAAAAGGGAGTCTACATATTATTTGCGAATACACTGTAGCAAAACGATCTAACAAGTTAAATGTTAAAAAGTAAACAGATTATCTTCAATTGATAACCATAATATTGGAATTTATAGTTAAAAGATCATTAAATATGTTCATGGTTGGAATTTCAAATCCCAACAGCCCGACGGTTTACTCAATTCAGATACACCTTTTGACGGATTTCACTAAAAATGTTGACGGATTGTCAAAAAAATTTAACGTATTTGACGGGCAAATCACCCCATGACGCCCCCGTCAAATTCCATCCCTGAATGAACTTAGAATTGGGCATAGATCAACTTAAAAATCATATTAATAAATCAATATCCATTAAATAAATATACATATTATAAATTCATTTCAAAGTATTGAATTCAACCATTTACAAGTTGTTTTATCATTTTACATGATGTTTCATTTAACTAACATATTATTAATCCCTCCCAAAGCACGACTATAGCAATGAGTTTGTTATTGATTTGACATTAATTCTATTGACTAAGCAGTTTGACTATAAATTTAAATAATTTTCCAAAGTATAACATTGTTATATTGAATTTTTTATTTTTATTTTTAAATTAAACCATTTTTTTAAATTATGATTGGTGAAGAACTTGAACCCGTTATTGCAAAGGTGTCGGCAAGCATTTAATTCGGTCTTTAATATTATTGGCACTGGGTCTTGGGGTGCACGAGTAGCGCTCTTGAACCTAGGGTAGACTTTGCCGACCATTTTACCATGCTAGTTGTTACGTGGCCAAACAACTAGGGTGTACATCCATGTTTTTCCATACGGGCACCTTGGCTTGTGCCAGGAAGAGATTATAGACTCTATTCATGGCCACTAGTTGGTTAGTTGGTATTGAAATAGCTCTATAGTTGGCATATAGAGCACGTCATTATGGATCTTACCTGGCAGGAACTACGTTGCCATACAACTCTTGTTTTTTTTGTTTTGTTTTTTTAAGTAAAAAAGGGTGTTGTCTGCTATATTATATTAACAAAAAGATACAGAAAGATACAGTGGTGCCTCAGCCGCCAAGTGTGCCGCCATTTTACCGGAAACCAGCACAACTTGGGGCTCATATGTTCCTTCTGGATAAAAAAACAAAAAATTGTTTCGCCATCTGTCTTGCCCGAAGGAAACCAGAATAGATGGCCATGCATCGACTTAAAATTGTTTAAGGCATTACAATGAGCTTTGTTATAAGCCTGGACTTGACTCTGAACAACAAGAATTAAAGCCAAAGGGAGCCCCAACATGGTTGGAAGTAAAAGAGAAAACCAGACTGAAATTGACTGATCAAATACTTGGTGGCCGGTCGTCCTCGTCCTCCTGCCACGCTGCTCTGGCCTGGATGACAAACGGTTGGGCGCACGTTGGGCATTTTTTATTTGTCGGGGCATTGGAGTACGCGTCCAGAAGCATATCCAATCGTTGTCCCATTAGAAGGACTCGATGCTCCTGGTCTGCCATTTGTCCTCGTAATTCGAACACTAGATCCAAGTGTGCCGCATGGAGGAAGGGTGGCAGGGCACCAAGATGACCATGCACGGTTTGGTTGGGAGTTGGCGTCGGGGTTTCGTCACCCTCGCCCAGAGTGACCCTCGTTTCCCTTGTAGCTGCCTCGCCTGGAATAACCGCTTCTGTGTCTGCGTTGCCCACACCCCTGCCCATGGCGGCTATGTCTGTATGGTGCACCATTATCGCGTAGGTCCCCTGCGAGACCAAATCCGTGTAAGGCACTTCCTCGACATAACACGTTGGGAATTCCTCATAGAGCCCCCCCCTCGTATTGCCTCTTGCCTGAGGTTCCAGGGTAGTCAGAGTGTTTTCCGTGTAAGGCACTTCCTCGACATAACAGGTTGGGTATTCCTCATCAAGCCTCCCCCTTATGCCACTTCCTGCTTGAGTTTCAAGTGCAGTTGGAAGATTTTCTTCTTGCGTAGTGCGTGTGGGCTGCCAATTATCTGAGAGTGAGAGTTGTTCTAGTGGGGTCTGAGCGCGCTCCTCCATCGTAGACTCAATAGCATAAGCCTGGAGTGAGAGACAGGGTACCTGTGCTCTCCGACAAAGAATGGAGTTGGCCAGTGAGAGTGCTCTTTCCAAATGTTGTCTCCTTTGGCGTTGAGCAGCGTGGGTGTACCAAGCCGAACCCCGACGAGGTTTGCCTCTCTCCCTAGGCATCATGGTGAAGGAGTGGGTATCAAACGCACCAGGGCTCAGAAAAGTTGGAGGGATGCAGAGAAAAGCGCACTAGAGCTCACAAACGACGGAAAGTTGCAAAGCAAGAATGATCTAAATGCGACCATGCCGCTTCGCTTTCACAATCTTGTGGGACGACTGAACGTGGCTTTGCAATAAATCTGCCATAGTAAATGCTTGCAGGGCCGGCCCTTTCCCGCGAGGGAGAAGTCGCTCAACCGGAGGTCGACTGTAATGACTTGCTCCCATCATTAATGTTGAATAGATGGGGAGCAACCTGCCCCATTTAATACGAGGCTAAGCGCTATACCAGGTGGCGGTACTGTGCGACGTGTCACCCCATCCGAGGGCCATACAACTCTTGTTATATACATGTATTTAATAAATAAATATAAATATGGTAAGTTATATCAATAATTATTCACTAAATTAACTATAAATTTGGACCACTAGAATATCTTTAAAAATAGGTTATAGTGATATTCGTCAAAATCCACCTCTCACACAAGTCAAAACCCACCCAATTACCAATTCAACCAACCAAAAAAAAACTAATCTCACACTTCATTAATAACTCAAAAGAAAGTGGGTTTGTGACCAACCATACCATTATCAAGAGCATATATTAAAGGCGCTGTAATAACTCGAGGGAATGTGGGAAGTAGATTTGTGGCCAGTCCTAACATTACGAGGATTTCATTATATTTGATGTTCATGTTTAATTTTCAATTGGAGTTTTCTATTGCTTTATGCAAATATTTCAACGTTTATTTATATGATGTTCATGTTTAATTTTCAATTGGAGTTTTCTATTGCTTTATGCAAATATTTCAACGTTTATTTATATAAATATTATCTATCTATTCATATTATTATTTATTTATTATCTATATTATAAAACACGGTTTCTTATTGTATCACACTTGAATTTGTGTTTATTATTTATTTAAATAATAAAGTTATTTTATAACATCATTAAGTATAATTTATTTTTTTTAAATAAAAAAGGGGTAGAGCCTGCTATATTAGATTAACAAAAAACTTTGACAAGATATACAGTGGCATGTGTCTAAGTCACTAAAAATGCTGCCGATTACCAAAAACCAGCATAGGTGGAGAGCAAATAATAGTTGTATGATAGTAGCATCTGTCCTGCCCGGAGGAAACCAGGACAGATGTCTATAGTCCAAAAGAACGTAAAACAGTAACATAAAAAGACTAAAAACCAAGAGAGCATAAAAACCTAGGTACCCGGTGACCTGTCACCATCTCCAATCTGCCACATGGACCTAGCCAGAATGGCAAAAGCCTGCACGCAGAGGGGACACTTCCGCTGAGCTGAAACGTTGGAATAAGCGTCGAGAAGGATGTCCAGGCGCTGGCCCATGAGGAGGGCCCTATGCTCCAGGTCAAACATGTGGCCTCGGAGCTCGAACACCAGGGCCAGGTGCTCTGCACGGAGGAGAGAGCCATGCAGACCGCCACCCACGTCTTTGAGGGGAACATTCCTCAAGTCCACTGTTGCATCACTTCCAGCTTCGAACTCCCTCTGCGTCACATCAACCCCTACAACCTTCCTCACCGAGCGAATGTTATCCACTTTCAACTCTGCTCCAGTTGCCTGCATTTCATGGTTGGTAGGACTGTTATTACCCGACCAAGGAACTTCTTCAACAATGCAGCCGGGGAACTCTTCATCCAGAACCAAATTGGGTTTGCTTTCCTCCCGGCGGGTCGCCACTGTGGCGCGGGGGCTCCGCAACAGTCGACAGGTCCTCCATAAATGAGTCTTCCTCCACGATACAGGCGGGATACGCATCCTCTGTTCCAGCCTCCTTCCTTGCCGTGGCCTCTCTGCTACAGCTAGCTCCCGACTCTGCAATGGTGGCGAGCAACGCCAATTTCTTAGCCCGAGCCTTCTTCTGAAGCATGGAGGTCGCCAGTGCCAGAGCGTGTTCCAATTGCTCTTTTCGTCGCCGCTGCGCCTTGTGGGCATTCCAGGCTGAGCCACGACGAGGTCTGCCTCGTTTTCTAGCCATATTATCCTGGGAATGAATGAATGTACAGAGCGGTTGCAGAGATAAGCTGAAAAGCCAGGACGCGAGCGGTTGCAGGTGCAGAGCATGAGCATGCCAGCTCTGTCTCGGCACACACAAAGACAAACTGCTCGGAAAATCCTTGCCAAGATGCAACGTAAGGGTGGTGAGCCAGAACAAAAGGAGTGCAGGATTGCACCAGAGCATCCAAGCGAAGAGCAGAGCCGAAGCCGGAGCAGTCCCGCTTTGTCCGGGCTCATAGGAAAACACATAACCAGAAGCCGAGGTCACCTGACCGCCTTTAACCCCTATCATGCTAAGTACGCAGTGGCAATAAATGGTCGCGCGAGGGAGGAGTCCCTCCGTCGTATGGCTGCTGCTATGGCCGTCCGCCATCGTAAATGCGGATGTGTGGGTGGCGGCCATCGACATTTAAGCCCGGGCTTAGTGCTAAGCCTGGTGTCATCCCATCGCCACGTGTCACCCCATCCGGGGAACATCATTAAGTATAATTGATGTTTATGTTTATATTTATTATTTATTTGATTATGATTAATTAATTATAATTAATATTTATATTTAATTTTGTTTTTATTATTTATTTGATTATGATTAATTAATTATAATTAATATTTATGTTTAATTTTGTTTTTATTATTTATTTGATTATCATCAATTAATTATAATTAATATTTATGTTTAATTTTGATTACTTATTTTTTCATATGTGAATATTTATAATATATTATAAATTTTATTATTTATTTGATTTTTCATATTTGAAGATTCATTAATTATAATTAATGATTTTTTTTATTATATATTATAATTTTCATATTTATTTGATTTTTCATATTTAGTAAATAATGA
>JZKD02S1643270.1:136764-152872 GCA_000966675.3 Picea glauca
TAGTCAGTCCTCATCACAGACACTCTCTCCCTGAGAGTATGAAACTCATCTATGGAAAATCCCCCATCTGAACTATCATGTGCCAATGATGCCCTCCAGCAACAATCGACCACCAATGCATGTGTGTCATCAATGTGCCTAGTGGTTGCCATGATCATGTCCTCACTGACTCTTAACTGTCCTACCAGGTAGCGTGACTCTTGATCACAGTCATGTTGAGTTGTTAACTCATGCCCCTCACTGCTAGTGTCAACACTGGAATCCCCAACAACACTCTCTGCAAAAGATAAAGCACTGAACTGCCCCCTGTCCACTGTGCTACTGGGTCCTCCTGTAAGCGACTGCACATCATTACCAACGACTAGCTCCCTCTGAATCATATTGTATCATGTATGAGCAATTGTATCTTCTTGTGCACTCACCCTGCTACTATCATCTGCGCCTGGATCCCATATAGATGTGTCCAGACACATGTTATGGTCATCCTGACCAATAAAGGGTATATCCTCATCACTGCACATTGGTCCTAGAAATAAGTGTCCCATCAAATTGTTAGTCTCCGCAACCTGCTCAAACAATGGAGTCTCCAAAAGAAGTGACTCACTCTCCTCATACTGATATGTATGTGTAAGGTCAACTGTCTGCACGTCATGTCTCTTCTCCTGGATCTGTGGGTCCATATGTCCCTGGTGTGCATCCCTCACACACGACTCCTCTATCGTATCTGAAATGCCACTGATATCCTCATGTGTCATGGCTATCATAGGTATCTGAAAAGATGACAAATGTGTCACGGTCATCATAGGAATCTCATCATGCCTAGGTGCCAATACGTGTGGATCTCTACTAGTGTCACCACTCTGCTAAAGTGTAAGGTCATCAACACTATGTGATATGACTGCTAAAGCACAAGTGCTATCATCCTGTCCATCCAACTGTCCCTCCAATGCGCAAGGGTCACTATCCTCCCCAAGCGTGCAAGAGTCACTAGCCTCTACAAGTGTGCAAGAGTCACTAGCGTCATCGTACTGCTCTAAATAAGCATTTATCATTGCATCCTCATACACCTCATCCTCACCGTCATAGTGTACCTCAATAATGTGTTTCTTACCTTTACCCCTACATCTATGATCTGGTTCCCAAGGCACTTTGCAGCTGTAGCAAAGTTGCATGCTCCTAGTGGGTGTAGGAATGCTCTGTTCTTCCTTCCATCTGCGAGCTGGTAGTGATACTCTCTCTCCCATTTGTCTAATTAGTTTTCCATTATGTTGTATGTCGGCTATCAACTCCCGTAGGGCTAAGTCCAATTCTTGTCTATCCATTTCTCCCTACGGAAGACCCCTCAACTGGCAAGAGTCTAAGCTCTAGATGAATGCACTAATCTCCACTGGCTGGGAAGATCAATGCTCTGATACCACTGTAATGTTCCCAAGCCAAGATGCCAGGAACATTGCATTTTCCATGAATTTTTAAACGTTTTCTGGTTGTGGCATTTCGTCAAACACTTTGCAGTCTTAAGTCTTATGAGTTGCACTAGGGTTTATACTGATGGTTATTATGTGTGTTTGCAGCAATAATCAACATAGATATAGCCATGGAACATACCTTAACAAGATGCAAGATCAACAATACAAAAGATAACCCAAAAATACCTCAGATCTAATATTATTCATAATAGAAGACCCCGATACAATGGATCTGTAGATCTAGTACAATGAAGCTAAGAGCAAATAGCAAAATGAAGATGATCCTCAAGCAAGATCAAGAAGAGAAGATACAAGCCTCCAAAGGCCACATGGTTGCAACAGATGAATAACAAGATGAGATCTCTACTCTCTGAAGTGCCAAACCTCCAACTGGATAAGCTACGCCCTACTGGCAAACTGGATAAACCCAACAATTCGACCTTGCTGCTAGAGGCCTCCAAATACTCTGAAAATCACGGGAAGTGTAGATCGGGCCAAGATCAAACCACTGATGAAATATCAGGCTGAACGGTGAAGATATGACTCTCCAAATGAACAATCCCTAACTGGCATGCGCCCTCCTATATGACTGAAGACCAAAGAATTCGACCCTCTTCCTTCTTGGCACCAATAGCAAGCAAACACTCTAGAAGAGTAGATTTGGAGTCTAGAAGCAAGATAGAATAGATCCCTAGATGAAGAATGAAGCTTGGGCCCTTCTCATGAGTGGATCCACTCCAAAATTGCGCCCTCCTCTAGGAGAAATCGTCCCACTCTCAATATAAACCAATGCTCAACCAAAATACCTCCCGGAGGAGCCAAGAAGGGCATTAGGGCCTCTACCAAGATAACAAAATAACTAGATTCTCCAAAAACCCTTCTCCTTGGCCAAATCAAACTGTTCTAGCTCCACAAATGTGCCCCCCTTACTGGAAACCCTCAATGGTACGCCCTCTCTCTTTCTGTACCTGTGGCTAGTGTAGAATCCCTCTGAAGCTGAGTAGATCTGATGTAGAATGGTGAGGGAGGAATCTTTCACCTACATGACCAAGCTTGGATCAAGATAGGTGGGATCTTTCACCACCGAGTTTATCTCTAGGGTTTGTTAAGTCAAAACCCTCAAAACTCCCAAGAGCATGGGCTCACTAGCAAGAAGCCAGATATCAAATAATAAACAACATGAATGAGAGAATAGAGGCCCTTGTCTCTCTTTTATCCTCTCTGCTCACCTTGTCTCTCCAAAGTGACTTTTACTTTATTTAATTATTAATCAATTAATTAAATCACTTTAATTAATTAATTAACCATTTTACCTCTGAAAAGTACCTTATCTCTCCTTGTGGCTTCCCTGGCCACTGAAAGTCACTTCTCATCATCCTATCTTGTAGTGTTGTTCCTCCCGATTCCAATGAGCTATTACACTAAGAGGTTCCTCCAAGTAATATGCCCAATATGACCTCCTTACTGAATTTAATTAACTTATAGCCCAAAATAACTCAAAATCATGGAAATCATCGAAATGCAACGGAACCAAAGCCAAGTTGTGCGGAATGGATCATGATGATGAAATAAGATGAGCGATACAAGCCGGACCCCAAAATACCCCTCAATAGCCCCTGTACTTGCTATGACCTCCATATGGCTACTCTAGTCATCATAACACTCTGTAATACAATGATGTCCCAAAGTGGGGACATTACAGTGGATCTGGATCAATGTCAGTGGTAGAAGCATATTGTCTTCCCTTCTTCCTAGTTGGACAATTTCTTGCATAGTGCCCATATTTGTCACATCTAAAGCACTGAATTTCTGAAACATCTCTTCTCTGATTATGACATGGGTTTGATGAAGACTTCTCATCTCTAAGTCAAGTAACTCTCTCTCTCGGGTCTGAAGGAAGGGAATCTTCTTTTATTGCTTGTTAGATCTTTTATGTCTTCTTGACCAACATTATAACCAATCAAATAAGGTTTAGACTCCCATACCAGGGATCATGGTCCAAGTCTTGTGGGCTCCCATACTGGGGATAATACCCTTCATTTATTAAGAATGCAATCAACTATAAAATTAGAGATTAAATGATTTACCTGGGTTTGTAGTCATGTTTAGTTCTCAGTTTGTTTTTAAAGGAAGTACTTATCCTCTCTCTTATCTTCATTCTTTTGAGGTGGATCTGGATCAATGTCAACGGTAGAAGCATATTGTCTTCCCTTCTTCCTGGTTGGACAATTTCTTACATAGTGCCCATATTTGTCACATCTGAAGCACTGAATTTCTGAAACATCTCTTCTCTGATTATGACCTGGGTTTGATGAAGACTTCTCATCTTTGAATGTTTGTCTGAAGTTACTTTTGAATCTTCCTCCTTTCTTTGTATGAAGTGCAAGAGCATGATTTTCATCAGGGGAGTCTTCCACTCCTCTATTTCTAAGTCTAAGTTATGTTTTAGTACAGTCTGTCCACAGACGATCAAAGGTTGGTAGACTTTCTCTTCCACTGATACTTAGAAGAAAAGGCTCCTAATGTTTTGGAAGGTTGTTGAGAGTGGATAATACAAGTTCTCTATCGGACATGATTTCTCCAATGGCTTCCAGTTGTTCTTTAATCTCTGATATCTTCATAAAGAAGATAGAAACTATATCACTTTTTGTCATCTTGGTACTTTGAAGATGGCTCTTCAAGGTAAGAGCTCTGAGGGTGTTGCCACTTTCAAACATTTCTTTTAATGCTTCATAAATTTCATAAGTTGTCTTCAGGTTGGCTATACGAGGTAAGAGATGATCTCTTACTGAGTCGATGATTATTTTTCTTTATTTGACATCTTCCTTTCTTATATTCTTCTTTTCATCGGTAGTTGTATCTGGTAAAGTTTTAGTTACCACATCCAAAAGGTCATCTTCTTCAAGGGTGACCTGAAGCCTTGATTTCCAGGAGCAGAAGTTGCTTGCTCCATCAAGCCTATCTTCTACTAAAGTTTTGTTCTTCATTTGTTCAGATTTCTTCTCAAACTCTCGCCAACTGGATTTGAAAACCTAATGATTAGGTTGGACTAGTAACCTTAGATTTTGATAGTAACCTTAGATTTTGATGGGCTTATGACTGTCGACAATCAACTTTGAGAGTGTCACAGAAATGATTGTTGAGTTGAAATGTTTCTTCAAGAAGTCGCAGAAACCCTAGTTCCAGATTCTGCAGGAAATTTCAGCACCCTAGAAACCCTAGGGCCAAAAACTCAAAATCCTCGAAATTTTACTTTGAAGGTCTCTGGAGATGCGCTGAGGAAGGTCATACAACTTGGTCCAAGTTTTAGCTTCAACGTCCACTTGTAAAGTGCTGAAAGAGTTGATTAAGTGAGGGTCGTACAAATTTCTGCAGAAACCCTAGAGGCCGTACGAAACTGCAAAAGGAGGACGGTTTATCTTTTTAGATGCTTGTGCGAGGGTTCTTCAAGACCTATGCTCTGAAACCGTGTTGATTTTTCAATAGACAAGGTTAAGCATGAAGTTCATTCCATTTTATCCTTTATTTAAACCATAACCAATTATGTTGCAGGAACCAAGATCACAAGAAGAAACACCATGCACAAGAACACGAGAGGTATCCTGGGAAACCCTTCTCAACAAGGGAAGAAAACCCATACAAATCCTTTGCTATATTATTCAAGAGAAAGACCTTCACCACCAAGCAAACCTAGCACACAAGAGGGTGCTTGCAAACCCTAGAAGACTAGCGCCCAAGAGAGGTGCACACTTTACCCAAGAAGATATACTTGCTGAAATATCCAAACTCACACAAAAGATATGATTCCTCAATGGGGAATTTACCTTTACTTATATTAGACTACGACTTGTCAACAAAAGTGTCTATTGGCACAACAGGGCTGACCTCTCTATCTCATAATATAATTAATATTAACCAGATTAATTATCTTTTACATTAATTATCAATTACATTAAGGTGGGGCCAACCTGTACCCTTTACATTACAATTAGGGTTACAGACAGGTCTGACTCTTGAACAATATAGCAAGGGATCTCATACACCCACTAGTGCTCAGCCACTAGGGGCACATCCATAGGGATGTCCATATCTTTATCGCACTGCATTACACATGAGAACCACTCTCACTAGTGCTCAGCCACTAGGATCACGTTCACATGTGCTCGTCCACAGGCACGTCCACTCAACAGATCTTCTTTCCCACTGCATTACACAGGATAGTCATCTGGAGTTCATCATCTCAACTCTTTGCTCAGAGGAGGTTAATACATCATCTTTATTTCTGTCCAATGACGATGCACCCAGTTCTATGGAAATTCACACGTTCACCTTGTGCTCAGTGACAGTCACGTCCAACTCTGCAGATCTCCTTTCTCACAGCATTACACAGGAGAATCATCTGGAGTTCTTCTCAACTCTCTTGTAAGTAGGAGGCCATCTCTACGCTCCAGGTCTGTCTCAAATAGGAACCACATGCCCATCTCAGGGGCTCTCTCTCAGATCGAATCAATCAGTCTGTGTCCTGGAGAATGTCTCACGTAGTTGTAATCATCAACACCAAAGACACCTCAACCCTTATATTACACAGACTTGTCGTCAATTCAGAAAAATTGATATTTGACGTGTAATAAATGCAATTTTATGTCACTAAAACTAGAAAATACTTGTTCCTGTCACAAACATCAAGAGAAAATCAAGTATCGGATTCCAAAACTTCAAAAGATGGCCCTTGCTATCTAAATACATTAGTTTCAGAACTCATAACATCTTTAAAAGCTTCAAAATGTTACCTCCAAAATTGAGGGTTTTGGGGTCAAAATTTCCCTAATAGCTCTTGCTTTCCATGGAATTTACTAAATTTGGTGAAAACTTCATCTCCAAGAGAACCCCCAAAGCCACTTGGACATTTGAATACCACAAGAATTCCCAATTCATCACAAAAAGCCTCACACAAGAGATGCCACCTTCCTTGGGATGAAATCTTTTGAAGACACCATAAAACCCACCCTACTAGAACAAGTTTCTCCAAAGAAACTTTAGCAAACAAGGTCAAGGCTATATTCTCCTAAAGATTGCCAATCAGATTTCTGTTATAAAACAAACTGTAATTTTGGACCCTAGAAATTCATCAACACCAACTTTAAAGGGGGAGTTTTAGATCGAAAAGAATCTACACTAAAATCTACTATGATAAGCCTTGGAATTTTCAAACGAGGTCCATAAAGTCTCGTGTCATAAAGAAGGAAATTGAAAAGGCAAGAAGAAGAATATCAAATTGACTTGAAGCAAAAATAGACGAATTGAAACAACATGAATAAAAACAAGCAAAGTTAAAAACAACAAATGAGAGGCAACAAGTAACACTCGATGATCCATTAAAAAATATCAAAATAACTAGAAGCAAAGATGGACGAATTAAGACAACATGAATAAAAACAAGCATTGTTAAAAATAACAAATGAGAGGCAATAAGCAACACTCAATAATCCATTAGCTTCACTAAGGCTAGATAACAAATCACAAGAAATAATCCAAGTTAAATGGATCCACTATAGTGAAAAATAATAACCCCGAAACTCCACCCTACACTATTAAACTATCCAAGTAAGGAATCTAAGAATCTCCTACACAGAGGTCATATATGTGATATGTGCATGATCTCAAGTTTTAGCATGGGTGCAAGTATACAAATGCCTAGATTCTACCTCGGTATTTGTGACAACACCAAGGCATCTCAACCGAGTGAGTTGCAACTACAACAAACTCAGAAAATGAGCAAACAAATATCGTGAACAAGATGATAGGAAACCTCTTATGCATGTATAATCACAAGCATCCACACACGCAGGATGAGAAACTTCCCTACATCCAACACAGTTACAACAAAACTCAAGAAAACACCTTTGGATGTAGTGTTTTTGAGGTTTGTCCTGGAATTCAACCAGCAACGACTATCAACATAGCTTACCTGACACCAAATATATCGGATACTTCTCTCACAACCTAGAAGAAGCATAAAAAGAAACAAATTTCACTATGCAAATCCACAATGTTGAGCAACAAATGCATAGATCGTTGATCAAACTATAGTCAAGTCAAGCAATGCTATAATCAAGATCATGTTCAACAACATTTCAAAATTGGCGACAAAGTCTAGATCCATACCCAAAAGGAAAGATTAAAAGGACCAAACCAAAAGCTAAGACCCTTGTGCTATGGTCCATGCACAACCACAAAACTAATCAGTAAGAATGTTGTTGAGCTAGATCTTCTACCACACCCATGTCTTCATCAAGTGTTCAATCCTCCACTTCTACAACCCTACCATCCACCTTTGTTAAAACAATCCATAGTGCAACCTAAAGCTCTAATTGTTAATTATTGTAAGTTTCATACACTAATAGAGCATGATTAGATCCTCAACAACAAGACAAAGCATAAGACCAAACCATTCGAATTTTCAAAATTGATTCACATTTGACCAAGTGGTTCACATTTGACCAAATTGATAAGAAGCCCTCTCATCTACAAGATGATGCAATAGGGTCCATTGCTAACCAAGCGAGGGCAATTGATCCATGCAAGATCTCTAGTTCCACAAGGAGCAAGTTACAACAACACAAATCTCCATTGTGACTATGCCAGACCAAACATGCATCAACATGAAAACAAGATACTTCAACATGACTGGACCATGTGCCAACCACACATAAACCCAACTAGTGCCAAGCAACTAGAACACAACATGAAGCAACACAACTCTCCACCAAATAACACTCTTGCAAAAGACCAACATAAAACAAGCCATGAGAAATTTTATCAACCAAGTTATTATGAGCATTTTCTGATATACTTGATTGTGGATCTTTGCGCATCCACTCATTCGTAATCGATGCTTCTCATCCAATCATTTCTAATTGTAACTATGTAACAATAGTTGTATATAGAGAGTCTATAACTCTCTACAATTCTAACAGTGATTCTAATCTATGTGTACATCTTTTGTCAAGAATTTATGTATTCATTCTCTATCTAATAAAATACTTTTGTTGTTCTATGGCATGTATGATCCTATCTATTCTCTTGTGCACTCTACCTCCTATGTTGTTTAGTGGATAATTAATTTTCGTTATAACCTAAGGCTTCCTCAACCTTGTGGTTGTCCCCTGGATATATACTAGAATACAAATCAACATGATCATATGATTGCAGGACATTAACAAGCATATTTCCCAAAAATTTCACTCATATGAGTCTAACCACAAGAATCCGTCTATCAACCTAGTGGTAAAGAGCTAGAAGAATCGATCCATTGCATCAAGTGTACGAGATATAAGGATTGCAACATCTCCATACCATCTTGAGTCGAATATCACATGAGCTTTTAAAATAATATCATCTAATGTTCCCCATATTGGATACGAGTCCATGTCAAAGATAACCTACAAAACTATACTTTGAAAATACATGAAATCAAGAATATTTCAAACACAATAATACCCATATTTGGAGAAAAGGGGAAATGTTATGACTGGAGAGAGGGAAAAATGTGATTGATTTGAAAGGAATAAGAAAACATATCTAGATACTTTCAAAAAATGTAGGGGTTTTTCAATTATCGCTTGCTCGGTCAGTGAAAGGAGGGTGATGTTATTGCCCTAATCAAGGTTCAAGTCTTTCCGATGACATTTGTGCTTCTCTCTGTGCTCATTGTGCTCTTGTACTCACGATAGCGGTTGAAGCCAAATGCAAGTCCTGAGCAACTTTTGCAAAATATATACCCACCACTTGCATCTCCTTAGTTGAAGGATTTTGATTTCAATGTTGTACATTAGCTACAGTAATCTAAACTCTCCCAAATTCGAGAAGGGCAAACTTGTTGCACTAGGATACCTAGAAACTAGTCTTAAAAAAATGAATTGGTTCAATCTTCTTTATCTCCTTTCCTTGTCAATTTTTTTAGTGTGTTGCATGTATTAGTACAAGAAAGTAGTTGTAAATGATGATAAGACTCAATTAGATTAAAAAAAGGGTTGGCCCTAGATAGGTTGACTAGTTAACTTGGAGATGGGTCTTTTGGTGAGCCTCTTCATCTTTATAATACCAAGAAGATTTATCATTTACTTAACAAGAGATCACCCTTAGCCCCTACTTTGAATCATGGATGGACCTCGAGAAGAGATGGATTGAAAGAATACATAGTGTTTAGACCCCCAGACTTTCATTTAAGATAAAAAAAAATTCCCTGTCTTATTATCTATCAAGGGCTTCCAACAAAGGCTCGGTTAGCCAAAAGTAGATTCACAAATAACATATGCTTGGTGTGTGGGAAGGAGAAAAACTTCAAGGGACTGCAAATTTGCATGAGAATGTTAGCGTCGCGTTCAACTCCAACTCTCCTCTATTTTCCAAGGCATCATCTATTGGTGTGCAGCCCTTCTTGGGGATTTAAAGCAGTCAGTGTAATCTATCTTCTACAAAATTGCATTAGAGTTTTCGTTCTATTTATTCTTTGGAAAATGCACTGCTAAAGTATTTTTGGGTAGTGTAATCTCTATCTCTTCCTTCCTTGAGTCTGATAGGAAGAGGTATGCTCTCGATTGCTTGCCAAAGATATGCGAAGATGCTTTCGATTTTTCTGATTTGATTTTGGTCTTAGTAGCACTGAGAAAAGCTTGATTGTACTTTCTTCCTTGCTCTTGTACATATTGCTCTTCTTTGGTGCATATGTTTTGTTTAATACAAGAAATATTTTTCAAAATAAAATAACACTTTTTATAAGTCATAGCAATGTTGGTCAGTGTTTTAACTATGAGCCACAACTAGAACAAGCAAGACCTATTTATTTGGAAAACACAAAAAGTAAAAGGGGCAATTTTTCCATCTTATTTTGCTTCTATGAATACAACGCACGCTACATTGTCAGATGCCATATTAGGGGTAAAAATTTGGTGTTTTCAACTAGATCTCGTCATAGGAACAAATTTCCAACTTAAGGTCTAGACTATTTAAAACTTCCAATAAATAATTTCCAGGATAATATCCTTAATTAACATTTGTAACAATGATTGGAAATAGAGATGATGACCAAGAACAATTCCTGAAAACATGTTTGAAGGTACCACAATTGTGACAATTTACTAGGCCCAAAAAGTCAACCCAATTACCTATTTCATACTAATCTACTCTAGTCGAATCTTCTTTTGGGTGTAGTTTTCACAATACATTTTCCGTTTCCAATAGTTTCACCGTACACATGTAACATCTAGGACAAACTTAAATCACTGTGCTCCTAAGTTAGAAGTTAGAACACAGTTATGCATAGTTAAATTTTGTGTGTTCTCTTCTATATTTGAATTCAATAACCTAGGACATTATAAATCATGCTATTAAAGATAGACAAAGGACCATACCAAATTGGAAGATTATACGCAAATTTCTGATAACATAATTTCTAAATGAGGATAACGGCTCTACAATAATGGATTATTCTCTAGCCATTCAGACGTTCATGGCCTTGCTTTTTTTAACACATCCAATTTCACTATCTTAGTATTTTAGAAGAAGATTGGATATCGGTGTTTATGATCTATCGGTGTCAATTCAGTTTTAGCCTTATCATTTGGGATGGATTGTCACCTACTTCGTGCATAATACATGCATCTTAATAAAATTTTGATATTGCAAAGAAAAACATGCATTATTCTCATCATTGTAGAATTTTCATTATTGTAAAGAAACTTCCATTAAAGTGCAAGAAAAAGATAAGCATGTAGCTAAAGTAGGATGTTTAATCATATAGCATTCTTTCGATAATTTTTTAGCTCATTTTTCTAATCATTGAGATATAATTATTTTAGTAATTTTTTAGTGAACTATTTTTTGCATTTATTTACCCTTGCATTATGGAAAATGTTTGATTGCAGCCTATGCACAGAGATTAATGATAATTTCCGTGCAAACATACTTGTTAGCACACCATACAATTATCTTGATGTTGGTATACGACTGAGCATCTTGGTACAATTTCCCTATGAAATATTTGCATAAATACAAATAAGGATAGACATGTATTCTGTGTATATGTTTAATTTCTCAACTAGTGGATCTGAGTGGAAGAAGTTTATCATTTCTAGGATGAAAATGATATTGAACCTAAAAAGGGTAATGTTTACACATGCGATGCAAATCTCAACAGCACTAAACAGAAACTAAAATCTTTTGAGGGCAATGACTTCTTAAAAACAAACAAATGTTTTATGCACAAATACACAACCTTTAAACTTTTCGAAGGTAAATCCTGAGGAAGACAAACCAAAGTATGCCATTGTCGTATGATTGTTGTTGTAGGATTTAAGCCATACAGGCCACTAACCACCAACCAATACCTAATCATATGACCAAGAGTCAGTGCCTTGGGGAGCCATGAAAAGTAAAGTGACACAAAAGATGAATAGTTGGGAGGACAGGCAATAGAATTAAAAGTTGCAAGGGATGTACAGTCACTAGGGGTGAAGACTCAGAAAAGATAAATGTCATACGAGGTGAGGAGCAAACCACCAATCATACCATCAGTCAACATTTTCCTATTTAAAGACGCAAAGACTATGGCGGATCCCATGTAAGGTTATTTATAGCTGTAGTCCTCAGTGTTAAACTCAGCATGGGTGCCATTGGATATGTATATAAAGAGAATAACCCGGAAGGGATTCCATGGGAGCCAACTAGGACTAGCATTAGTTGGTATTGTGATTTGATCCCATCACTGTCTTGCTAGGGTCAACGAATGAAGACTTGAATCAGCTGCACGTTCACCAGTTTGGTACATGTAATTTTTTTTCACATACATTTGTTTTAGAGAAATCCGTACTCATAATATCATAAACAAATGAGATCTGCTAATACAGCAAATTTGAACTTTCCTATTGTGATCCAAACATCCAAATCTTTCTTAACTAATTTCCTTTTAACAGTTAGATTTCACTGCAATAAAATTTATTAGACCTCATCTTGATTCTTGACACCTCCAGAACATTTAGACTAACTGGTTCACAGAATTGATAAGCCATAGCACATAAAAGAAATAATTTCCAAGAGTTTCAACTGAATATCATTGCAAAACAAAAGCTCAATAACCAATCAATAATATTGAAGGTACGAACCTCAGCTTTGGACGACAGTTTGGATCAGGATGAAGCAACCATAAACAAAATGCAATCTCTTTGGGCCACTTTAGTAGCAACTGAGGAGGAGGGACACGATGTCTAAGATCTGACATTATTTTCGATTGCTCTGCTTCTGAGCTGAAGGGGCAGAATAGCTGGTAACACAATATTGCAAATAGATGTAACCGCCCAATTTTAAAAAGCACGTCTCATATGCCATTTTCTAGACATATGATATTAACCGCACTACTTTTAACATTTCAATCATTAAGTCTATTACTTATTCTGATACATAGAACAGATCTCCTGAAAATATACAATCCAGATTTGCTCAGCTTCACTTACCTCAAAAAAGAGAATTCCTAGAGAGTAAATATTTGAAGAAAATGAGCATGATCCTCCCACAAGCTCCTCTGGACTAGTGTACCAAGTTTGTTCCATCTGAGAGATCTGATTTAATTTAGAGTGCCTAAAATTCTCTTGATTATTCTCTTCCTCGACCTTGGCCTTCATTTTAGTATTTCTCATCCCTTCCCCTGCATCGAATATCCTTTCCACTGAAATTTCATGTGAAGAATATGCCAATGCAACAGAAGATAAATACTTGTGAACATTGCTTTCTCCCGTATTTGGGGCACAAGAATTAGTGCATGATTTTGGCGTTTCTGGCCCACTGTTGACGGCATCTCCAGGTATTGTGCCTTGCCAACCACACGGTCTTGCTGAAGTCCTATTTCCTTGACAATCATGGCGTGTATTCTGTGCCGATATGCTTTGGCCCTCTTGTCCTATCCTCACAAACTGTGTTTCTTCATTCATATTGCATTTATTGTTATGTCCGTTCGTGTGCAAAGAGATCCTTCCATTACAACAATCTGATGAGCTGGAACCTGGACTAGTGAAAGAATTAGTAGAATCTATAAAAGAAATGAGATTGACTGGCGATATCCTCAAACATGAGGGTCTTATATTTTGCAAAACCAGTCCTTTAGAATGTGCAAGGTCCACGGTCTCTACAATTTGCACAAATATGTGCAGGCATTCCAACTGATCCACCACCCTCTCTGGTCTTGCAAGCCATTCTCTCAGACTCATATCGCCCAATTTTGCATCATCCTTCAAGTGAGCGAGATCAGTCTTGTGCTGAGACGAACCCGAATATCTATTATTTTCAGACTTGCTTGAATATGGAGTCCCATTTGAAAGACCGAGACTGGTGCTTAAATGCAATCCTGGGCTGTCGATTCGGACCTCCAAGGGATTAAAGTCTCCTTGCCTACTAATATTCTCCCCCGAACTACTCCTCCCATTCTGCTCCTCCTTATCCTCTCCTAATTTTATATCCATTTGATCAGCTAAGGCGGGACACACATATTCAGGTTGGTGCTCCACCTTGTGTTCGCATTCTTGAGATTTATAATGACCATCCCAAGTTTCATGAGATGATATTTCACATGCAAAGTTCGATGCATCTTCCACGCTGCAATTCGTGCTAACCAAGTCATCTTTGCACTCATTACCCAAGAACAAACACCAGTTTTCTTTGAAGCCTCCCACGAATTCCCCTCCAAAAAATGCATAGAAACTGAAAACTACTACAGGCATTTCTCATTTTCATTTTCAAAATGGTCTCCAAGCAGGAAGCTTATGTCTCCGAGGTTTTTGCAGGGTCCAATATACTTACTAGTAGTCATCTTGTACTACAGAGTGCCTTACTAGTTGCCTTTTCTTCAAAATGAACCTGGAATCACCAGGACTGTATAATCAAAAATTTGTAAGTAGAAGGGATGGACCTTCGCAATCATGATAAGAACCTAGGTGCCCAAGAAACATAAAGTTACCTTTTAACTCTGGGTTTTACAATCTCAAAATCAAAATAATTACAAATTTAATAATATTTGTTACTTCCACCGCAAATGACTCTACGAGAACAAAATTAGCAACTTGGTTCAGCTAACACCCTCAATGGTAGGGTTTACCTTTTCTGTCCAGCATTCGAATCAAATTAGCAACTTGGTTCAGCGAACACCCTCAATGGTAGGGCTTACCAACTTGGTTCTGCGAACACCCTCAATGGTAGGGCTTACCTTTTCTATCGAGCATTCCGAGGTGAATTAAAGGGTTTTTGCTGTCCATATTCACTTTCCCTCAAAGGAACGAAAAACCGTGATTTCGAGCATGTTCTTGATATAAAAAATGTTGAAGCTGAAATGTGAAATGAGAGGTGAACCGTGACAATTGAATTCAAAACCAAATGCATGGAATTGAAAATTCATAAGTGGTCGATGCAGAACTCTGAGCTCTCCGGTCAACCTAAAATATTGTGTTTAAGCCCCGACCTTGGTCAGCCGGAAATAAAATAAAAAAAATCTACAAGACTAGCATTTGCTACCTCCTAGCCACAGCCACATACATTTCACAGTAGGTAGAGAAACCTTGCAGGATGCACCCACATACTCTCTGCCACTTTAAACACATTATTGCAATTCTATGAAAATCCAACCAATGGTCTGGTGGAATGCTTGATGCTTACACTCCTCTGCGCTAGAACACATCGTTACTATGCCTTGCAACTCATCATCGTCCTCATCAGAATACTCCATCAGAAAAACAACATTATTCATCATTTCCATGCATGAAAACCATAACCTTACATCCAGGTAGAACTGCGTGCTAAAAGGCCCAACCCTTCCCGCATAACTCGCAGGATCGGCCGCCAGTAATATTCCTCGACCTGCGTTCCAATCGAATTCAATTCAATTCAATCCATAGTATATCTTTCAAACAAAAGCACCACATGCAGGCAAGAGAACATACCAAGGATTAATCAAATGATAATCCTGAATACCTCCGATCGAAATAGAGGAAAGAATTGAAGCAGAGAACGCCGGAGAAAGGGAGATGGGTATAACAGATATGGCGCTTGTCGACCCAGAACCTGAGACTCGACATTAATAAATTCGTACTTTTCGCATGCGACGTGGCCTCAATGCAACCAAGTCTTGTGCTGCAACAAAAACAAATATCCACGCAAACAGCGAACTAATAAATGGAGGAGCTTCGGACAACACTGTGAAACGGCTCCAATGATTTCAACGAGAGAAAAAGTGTTGCGGTTGCCTTGGGCTTTTCATTCCCTTTTGAAATAAAAGCGTTTGGCTCCCTTTGACTTTCTCTCCTCTCACATGTACAAATCTAGAGTTTCGTACTCTATCACCTTCTATTTAGATTTTTTTGTTTCTTTGTTTATGGTATACGCCTAAGTTTAAGCATTTAGAGAAGAGAAAGATCATTTAATATAAACGTGTTTGACATGTGAATGTGTCATGGGTTAATGCTAGGACATAGTTGACATTGGAGAAGGTTAATGGTAAGTATATGGTGTGTAAAGTACTAAAGGTAGGGTATACTTGACATATGTAAGGTGTACTTTAAAGTTTAGTATTGATGAAGTTTTTTTTGGAAAAAAAAAAAAAA
>JZKD02S1643281.1:0-27969 GCA_000966675.3 Picea glauca
ATCACTGAGAAATACACATCCACAAGAGACACAACATTTATCCTGGGAAACCCTCTAGGGGAAGAAAACCCAACAAAAACTTCCTTATCATAAATAGTTTATACAATGTTCAAGATATAACTCAACCAATACAGAAAAATCCTCCTCAAGAGATGTGCCACCCTTCTTCTCCTCTCTCCAACTTGTAAATGCAACTTGCCTCATAAGAGAATGAGCAAGTGTGAAGAGCCACCATCTGGCAGGGCTGACCTTTCACACTGGGTGGGTAAACCCACCTTTAATTAATTCTGGCCCTTTCATTATAACTGCTGGGGCTGACTTCTTATTCTGCACTTTGTAATTGTCCGATGACTAATCCACAAAAGGGGATTTGGTCCTTGTACAATTACCGACATGATTAATCCTCAATGTGGATTAATCCAATAACAATAATAATAATAATAACATGATTAATCCACAATGGGGATTTAATCCAATAATAATAATGACATGATTAATCCACAATGGGGATTTAATCCAATAAAAAAATAATAATAAGAATGCTCTTTGCAGTTACATTATTTCAACACTCATAAACTCAGAGGTGAGTTTGAATCAGCTTGAGGAGCTGACAGAAGAGGAGGACCAGAGGAATCTTCTAATGATTGGGGGAATTGGGATATTCCTACCACTTAGCCCAGAGGAGGCAAAAATCTGCATTGCGGATGTTGAGGCAGCAACAACAGAAGTGGGACAACCAGCTGAGACTGTCAGAGAGGCATTGGAGCAGACTTTGGAAGCTACCCAAGAAGAAAGGGAAGATGAGCATTCTGAGGAGTGTCTCAATGCTTTCAGCCTGGAAGCTGAGGAAGGTGAAAAGAATGAAGTTGTAGCACTGAAGCTGACAGCAGAAGAAGAAGCCGAAGATCAGGCAGATAGATTTCTCACTCCATGGGAGATGGAGCTAGAGATGCTGGAGAATTAGCTGAACAATCCAGAGCCAGTAGGAGAACTGGCAGAAGTTGATCTATCAGAGAAGGTGACTGAAAAGTAGGTCAGTCAAGAAGAGACTGCAGAGATGGACTTTGCAGCAGGGTGGAAATTTAAGGCCACAAAAGAAGATGAAGAAGAATTCCAGCCCAGGGAGCAGTTGGAGAAAGCTGGAGACATAACAATAAAGGGAATGACAGTAGCAGCATTGTCAGATGATGAAGATGAAGAAGATGGCATGGGAGATCATGATGATCTACCCATTTGCAGAAAAAAAATGCAGTTGAGGAGACTGCATGAACAAAGCCATCCATTGGAGCAGCTAGATGAAGTGATCGAGAAGATCAGGAGGCTTATGGTAGAGTCAGCAACGATTTCCAACAAGGAGGATATGGGCAGAAAAGCAGAAGTAGCAGTAACAACAAAGCAGAAGCAAAAACAACAAGGAGATGGAGCAGATGAACAACTCTAGAATTTTTTTTGGGATCCAGGAGGATTTCCACAGTTGAGAGTGGAAGCTCATGAGAAGGAGAGCATGAATTTTGCAGCTAAGGACTATGATGTAGGAGCATCTCTCTGCATCACCCAGCTAACCATCCATCCATGTCAGCAGATTTCAAATCGCGCATTCAAGAGAGGCACAACCCTCATTTAAAATTTGAATGAATGTAATTAATCGATGTTGGCTTTTGAGCCGTGAGGTCATGCTTTACACAAGTTGTAGTGTAGGTAGGCCTTTAATGTTTTGAAGGCTGAGATCTAGATCCGATTATGGACTAGACAACCCATTCAATGCAATTGAATATGGTAGGTAGGTTGGAGGGGAGAGCTCGAAGAGCCTCCTCATGTAAATGATCAATTGCGATCTCATTTGGTAATTAGGAAGAGAGTCTAGGAGTAGAGAGCAGAAGAGAAGGAGCCGAGACCTTGTTAAAGTCTGAGCTTAGGAACACCTTTGTAAAGAAACATTTTTATTAATACAAACAGAAGTAGTTTTTCCTGCAAGTATTTCTGTGTTGTGTGAATGTCTATGAGTGTTCATGTTTATGTTGTGTATTTATGCTGTAGATGTATGTTAGGTATGCATTTTCATGGGTTTTTTGATTTCAAGGATAGAGGTCTTTGAGGCTTCACACCATGAGGGTGTGATAGAACGTTGAAGGTTCTGATAGCCATGCATAGAGAGTGCATTTCTGAATTCTGCGGGTTCAGACAAAGACATGCCAGGTGGGCACAGAAGATGAAATCATCAATTCAGGGAACATCTGTGAGGTTGTTGAACACCTTAGGAGGCAAGGTTATGTAGGAGAGACACAATTGCAGACAGAATCTCTGAGGATTTTTGTAAATCTCTGCCAAGTGGGCATTGAGCTAGTGCAAGGAGTTCACAGAAGAAGAACTCTACTGTGAGTTTAGATAGAAGTCAGAATCATCTGAGGATTCTTGAGAGATCTGCCAGGAGGGCATTGAGCAGGTGCATAGAGTGCAAAAGAGGAACTCTTTGAGTTCATAGATAGAAGAAGAATATAGGGAAGGATCTTCACAGGGTTGTTGAACACCCTGAGCACTCAGCAAGAGGTTGCTTGAGTAGAAGGATAGCCAGGAGGGCATGGAAATTATCCATCTGCAGGAGAAAGGAAGAAGGATTTATTTCCTTAGAGGTCTGAGTATCTGAAAATATTAGAAGAGATAGAACCTTTGTGCATGAAGAGACTCTGCAGAGAGGCGCAAAAGTCACAGAATCCCTTGAGGATTTGAAGGATAAGCTCAGGAGGAGTAGTGCTTTCAGCGCACAAAGCCATAGCTGCAAGGAGCACAGAAGCAAAAGGTCTCTTTGGGAGAGTTCAGAGTCTCTAAATCTCAGGAGGGACAACATTTTTACACGTGCAAGCGAGAACTCAAAGTCGTGGAGCTCACAGGAGAGGAAATAATCGTAGGTTGAGGCCTTTGGGCATTGGAAATTCTTCCAAGTCTAGGAGGAAGTTCATAAGCTCAGGAGGAGTATAAATTCTCTCGGATCAAGCCACAGGAGACATCTGGATCGTTGAAATCCCACATCCAAAAAGCAGCAGGAGAGCGCACAGAGCAGGAGAGATTGTGAGCCGTCATATCTTGCTCAAAATCGCCGACAACCATTGGATCGGGTCAAGACACACAGAGTTTAGTCTCTAGAGTGTGCATAGAAGATCGATGGCATGGACGGTGGAGACACTTCATCAAGAAGTTTCGAAACCCCGTCAGTCGTTGGATCAGCCAGAAGCTGCACGAGGTTTAAACCCTTGTAACCAGAGGAGAAAAATCCCAAAAAGGGGTAGAGCCATTGGGATTTCAACGTTCGGGAAATCGAAAGTCTCAAGGATAGGAGATCAGGAATGTCCATGGTGAAAATCCCGAAATAGATCTGCATCGTCCATCCGTGGAGGACACGTGGCAGAGATCGGGAACCCATCGGTATTTCGGCTACCGGGGTTCTGAGTTGATAGAGAATTTGTGTCACAGGGGGTCACAAGTTGCAAAATAATGAAAAGCAACGAGGACCATCCATCTTGATGGGACACATGGCAGAAATCTAGAACTTCGGGAAAAATTCTGAAAGGGAAGAGTCCATCGGCATATCGGGGATTTGGGATACTGGGATTCGGTATTTTGAGAATCTGAGGGACATAAAGTCGAAGCATTTCGGCATTTGGAAACCCAAAATCGTGAAATGAACATAGACCGTCCATCTTGAGGAGACATGTGGCAGCAATCCAGGTTTTCAGGGAAAATCCCGAAAGAAAATCCATTTCGGCAAATCAAGATTCAAAGATTCGAGGATCCTCAGGACAAGGCGTCCGTGCATTTTGACATTTGAAAGCCCAAAATTGTGAAAGGTAAGGAAGAGGTTGAGACATAGGACTGCGTTCATATGGGATAGTGGTCACATGGACCAAGGCATAGCCCAGGGAGGCTAATTGCTGATAAATCCATTTCAACATTTCAACATTTTGGAGATCGGGAGTTCGAGAAGACAGAGAACTGTTGACATTGGGATTCAGGAAGTCCTGAAACCCTAAATTCTGTCGGGGAAATTCATGGTCGAGTGCAGAAGACTGTGAGGGTAAAAGATAAGGACCTGTGGATCGAAATTTGAGATTCCAGCAGAGAATCGAAAGAGTCACTTCGGCTCAAAGGGAGACAAAGAATGACCCTGTGAATGGACTTCGGTCGGAGGGTCAGAAGGGGGTCTACATCAATTTGTCACAAACCCCTTGTGAAATTCCTTCTTCGGAGGTCCTCCAGAGATTCCCTTCCCAGAGAAGGTCTCTGTTAGCTTCCTTAGGATCCGTTGAGACCTATAATCCGAGAATGATCATCCTTGATACGACCGACTTAAAACCTTGTCTCCCCTACCACGTGGTGTTTCAAATAGTAGTGGCTTACACCACAAAAATGTTTACCTGGAACATTTTTCACACGGTGGTTGATGAGGGTGCCTCGATATGCATGATTTCATTGGCATGTTGGAAGGCCATTGGCCAACCCATTTTGTCTCCGTCACCTACTCTTCTTACCGCTTTTGATGGTCATTCGTTTCAACCACATGGAATCATTCCTTCTTTCACCGTGTAGCTAGGAAGAAAAACTGTGTGCATCGAGGTTGAAGTGGTCGATTTCCATATAGACTACAATCTCTTGTTAGGAAGGAGTTGGACTTATTCTATGCATGTCGTGGTCGCGGCGGTTTTCTTGGTCTTGTTGTTTCCACATGAGGGTCGGATCGTGTCCATTTATCAGTTGTCCTTCTCTTGTCCTGACCCATCATCAGGGGCATCCACGTTCCTAATGATTGATAACCCTCAACCCAGTGTCGTCAACATAGGGGTTGGTTTGTGCCCACCTTTGATGGGTAATTTCGATTACCCGCCTCCAACCGACGATGTCAAGTATATATTGGTTTTCCCTGATTAGCCTAGGGCCAAATTTTTTCAAGTGTTGTCGTTCGGTACGACTTACTTTAATGATCCATGGACTCTTCCTTCCCCATCAGTCATGATGGAAGGAAAAGGGTATCATGGCATGGCCATGCCCTTGTCTGTGGTAGAAGTTGCGTACTTTATAGTCTAGCAAGCTTCCGCCAACCTCAATCCAACTCCCACACAAGAGTTAGATCCAGTTCTCAAGCCTATTTGGGCTCAAGGTTCTCTCATCAATACTAATTATTTAGACTTAGTCTTGCCCTCAAACAAGGATATTATTGAGGCAATGACTGGTCTGGACAGACACCGGGACGATCTGCATCACAAAACTTATTTTCTCCCAGGGTTAAGAAGAATTGAGGCAGGATAATTCACATTGACTATGACTAGAGATAGGTATTTTCCTATCAATACTTTGGCTACGCACACATTTACATTGAGGGTAATATGGAAACCATCGCTAAAACGATACCTGTTGACATATCCAGAACCCCTGGCGTCGTGGAGAATGTATTCGTCGAAGTGGATTTCTCCCCCGAGGAGATTCGAATCTACATGGATTTATTTAAAGAATTCCGTGACCTTTTTGCCTGGTCTTATGAGGAAATTCCAGGCATTGATCCAAGAATCGTTGAACATGAAATCATGACATATCTTGACGCTAAGTCGATCTGGCAGAAGCTTGGTCCGATTAATCCAAAGAAAGAAAAAACTATTAAGGCTGAAGTAGAGAAACTTCTCAAAGCTGGTTTCATCTACCCCGTTCAATTGAATCAATGGGTGTCAAATCTTATTCTGGTCAACAAAAAGAAGGGTACAATTCACGTATGCACGGACTTCTGTGATTTGAACAAGGCTTGTCCAAAAGATAGTTTTCCCACCCCATTTATTGACCAGATTGTCAATGAATGTGCGGGTTGCAAGGTATTTTCTTTCATGGATGGTTTTTTGGGATACAATCAAATACAGATTAAACCCGAAGACTAACATAAAAAAATGTTTATATGTCCATGGGATACATTTTCTTATTGAAAGATACCTTTTGGCCTAAAGAATGCTGGAGACTCTTTTCAACGGGCCATGTCTTTTTCTTTCCACGATCTCAAACACATATTCAAGGCCTATCTATATGATTTAACATCATGATCTTGTAAGAGAGCTGATCATCCCACACACCTCTGACTTATCTTTGAGCGATGTTGCTACTACCAGATTCGCTTGAATCCAAACAAATGCAGTTTTTGAGTGATGTTAGGTCGTCTTCTAGGTTTCATAGTTTCGATAATAGGGATCATGGTCGATCCTCTGAAGGTTGAGGTGATAGTTCAGTTTCCTCCCCCATGCACAGTCCCTCGGCTTCAGAGTTTACAAGGAAAAGCGAACGTTTTACGGTGTTTCATTGCAAACTATGTCGAGATCACAAAAGGGTTCATGCATTTACTGAATAAGGATGTTCCTTTCCATTGGGACAAATCCACTCAACACTCTTTTGAAGCATTGAAACGCGCCCTCACGTCTGCCCCTCTACTTTGGCCACTCAATTATAATAAAGATTTATTATTGTACTTGGCCGCTGCAGAGTCGACCATCAATATGGTCTTGGTTAAAGAATACGATTTTCTTGAAGAGAACTTGATTTAATAGCTAATCTGAGGCTTGGTCGGACCTGAAATCAACTACTCCCATGTTGAAAAACTTGTGTTGGCAGTAGTTCATGTTGTCCAATGGTTTCGTCATTATATCTTGTTTCTCAAGACCACCGTCATTGTCATTGTGAATCTGTTCCAATACATGTTGACACAACATGTAATCGGAGGAAATATTAGTAGATGGATATTTATCCTCCAGGAATTTGAATTGGATTTCATTTTGGCAAAATCCAAAAAGTCATTGGTCTTTGCGGAACTCATCTCGGAAGTTCCGGTCGAGTTAGGTGATGTTATACCCAAAGAGTCACCTATTAAAAGAGATATCTTTTTTATCGCATCTTCATACCCTTGGTATGGATATATACTAGTCTATATCCATAGTTTGAAGTAACCCACCTTTTCTTCTCATGATGAGTGTCGACGTATACGCCATCAGGAAAAAAACTATTTCATACTCGAGGAAACTTTGTATCATCGAGGTGTAGATTGCATCCTGCGTCGATGTCTCACTCATGAATAAGTGAAACTCATACTTAATGACTGCCACACTGGAGCATGTGGTGGCCATTTTTCTGGGTTGTAAATATCCCAAAATATTCTACAAGCTGGTTACTTTTGGCCGACATTGATCAAAGATTGTGTTGAATTGGTCAAAAAGTGCCACCCATGTCAGATCTTCTCTTGAAAGATGAGGGCACACCCCGCTCCCATGTTTCATGTCATTACAGTTGGTTCTTTCACAAAGTGGGGGATTTATTATACTACATGCAACCCCCCTTTGGCCAGGGGGCACCGTTATATCATCGTAGCAATAGACTACTTCACAAAGTGGGTTGAAGCTATGTCAACGTTCAAAGATGATGGCGAGACAACAACTCTCTTTTTTGTTCAATTAGATAATAGCAAGTTTCGACATCCCGAGGGATATTGTCACTAACCATGGTAGTCACTTTCAGAAAAAAATGATGTTCGAGTTAACATCAAATCTTGGGTTGATTCAAGATCATTCATCACCCTAGAATGGTCAGGTGGAAGCTATGAATAAATATCTCAAGATTATTCTAGAGAGAACGATCAATTTGACCAAGTCAAATTGGCATTTGATGTTGTACTCGACATTATGAGCCTACCGAACATCTGTTAATATTGAAACCAATATATCACCTTTTAAACTCGTTTATGAGCTATAAGTAGTCTTGCCTATAGAGTGTCAGATCCTGTCTCTAAAGTTGGTAGTAGAGTTATTGCCAGACACTTCACCTCTTGAAGAACGTTTATTATATCTTGAGCAGCTCGATGAGTAGTGTTAGGATGCATCATTGGCTAATGAGGCTCACAAACAAAGATTCAAGTGTCAGTATGATCGGTCCATTTGTCCTTGGATTTTTTCCGAAGGCGACCTTGTCCTGGTCTATAACCAAGATAAGGATCCCCTGGGGGAAGGAAAGTTCAAACCCATGTGGTTCAGACCTTTCATCGTGAAGGAAGTATTAAAGAAGGGTGCTTATCGTCTGGTATACTTTAAGGGAAATGCTTTGGCTGAGCCTAGAAATGGGCTCTACCTCAAGAAGTATCACTCATAGGTGGGTCACCTTGGGTGACTTCTTGTACATATGTATAGTTCTTATACATTTTCATTTTTATCTTTTTTGTTTTATGGACGTGTAGTTTTTGATGTCATATTTTTCACTGTGGCAGATGTCAATTGAATTAGAGGTGTTCACTGGGTTTGTGGACGGCGCTAGTTGACACACTTGGAGGATTTCTTCCATAGCCTGGGTGATTTTCACACCTCAGGGCCAGTTGCTATCTTCTGGAGGTATCTATTTAGTTGATGCCACAAACAATGTTGCCGAATACAATGCAATAATAGAGTTTCTTCATGACGCTTTGTCGCACGGTATCTCTCACCTCCGATTCTACTTAGACTCTCAGCTATTTGTGTCCCAATTGAACAGGTTTTATCGCATTTATGATCCTACTCTACACCGACGATTGCTTAGGGTACATCTCTTAGAATGACGCTTTGATTACATTACATATATCCATGTTCCTAGGAGATTGAATCAAATCAAAGATACTCTAGCTAATCATGTATTAGATTGGCATATTGCACACATGTAAGAAAAGGCACACACATACACATGTAAATACATTTGTAAATAAATGTAATCCATAAGACATAAAAAGGTGTAAATATGCATATATATATCAAAAGCTTCATAGTACATAGGTGGGTACAAGTGCCTCAAAAATATGTATGGTATACGTCACGGGGATTATACACTCAAAAACATATAAAAAGTTCCCTCGGCATGTAAGTGGTCCATCCTAAGCTAAGGGCGCAGTTTGTTGGCCTTGCCATAGTGAACCACGACCTTTTCCAAATGTTGAAAGAGTTGGACCTAGGTCCGTGGCACCCCAACTACATGAGGTTGCATTGATGGTGGAAGATCCTCGATCTCTTCCATGGGAAATGCATGAGTGAGCGTGATGAGGTTCCACTCCACCCATCTCAATACTCTCTCAGCCTCTTCGGCTGGAGGTCCCCCTACTGTTGTTGTTGTTGGTCCGACGAGTGCGGTTGGTATTGCCTCCGGTCGAGGATGCCACCTGGTCCTCGAGAAGTCTGTTGGACGTACCGGTCCCACATCTGTACATAAACAAATACATAGTTTTCAGATACTCTGTTTCCCATAAAAATGATATATATATAAATAAATAAAAAATAAATAACATTAAAAAAAAACATACCTATCTCTCCTTGTTCTGCTCTGGGAGGTACGGGCACATCAGGATCCCTGGAGAAGTTGATCCTGGCATAGGGATATTCCTCTATAGCCAGAATCTGCTGAGACCACCAGTCGAAGAAAGTATCGTCAAGGGCCTCAATGGTCCTCCCTCCCCCTTGTCGCGGAAACAACACCACCCACCTACACACTGATAGGAAGGAGGCTACATGCCCCTGTATTGTCTCTCGCGAACTGAAACTGAGTACCCTCTCGAATAAAAAGGAACATAAAATATGTTAGTTGTCTCTTCATGCAATCCAACATGGTTGTTCTCTAGTTGAACACTCATGCATTTAAGAACTGTATCGCACAATGCATGTGCACCTAGGAGGCCTAATGTAAGGCCGTGGATCTAGTGATCCACCCAATAAGTAAAAATATCACTTGCGGTGATAGGTTGGAAATCTTGTGGATCGGCACCTGAGAACCCACTTTATCTGTGATAGCCTCACAGTGTAGCCTTATCAACTCGACTATGTTGTGAGTCCCAGGAGGAAAAGAAAGAAGGTTGAATGGTTCCCCTCTCCTCGAGAGGCTAGTCAGAAAATAAATATTCCCAGTCATTGAAGTCAACGACTGTCCCTTGAGCATAAACACCTCAGTGTCAGGGTGTCGGTAATCTACCAAGGCATTCAACAACCTGGGTTATGCCCGCATGAGTGAACACTGGAAGAATTTCCACAATACACATTGTTTTAATGTGACGAAAGCAACAAGGTATTCTAAGACCAAAGAATCGATGTCCTCATGCTCTCTCTCTCTCTCTCCAATGGACATACATCCTGTCAATGACAAGTTCAAAGAAGAGTTAAACTCTAGTATCTTCAAAATTTTCCATATGCTTCAGGGTGTATGCAAGATGTATTGAGCATAGTCATGTATGCACATGGGAAGATTTTTTTCTACCCATGGGCATAAGTGTGTTGTCCTTGGACAGTCTACGTACACGCAGGGCTACCCCTTTTCAAGAGTGCACTCCCCCCAAAAAACTAAAATAAATGAAGAAAGGAAGTATGGAATTTCATGAGGGGTTGATTTGTACTTACTTGGTCTAAGCGGAAAGTTGTTTCATCCATTGACGCTCCCAGAATCAAATCTTTTAGAAAAGGAGTGTTTTTGGCTTTTTGGTCAATTCTCAATTTACAATGGTGATAATGAACTGCCAAACTTCTATTTATAGACTTTTCTGGCCTTTTTTTATCATTTTTTGATCCCTTTTGTCATTTTTTCTCGCTTGAAAATTGTTTAGCATGGTTCTTGAGTTTCTCATTGGATGTTACGATATACTTCACTTTTGGTTTGGAAAACATTTTGAGAGATGGGTCACTTTTGGAGGTCCTTTGGTAAAAAGTCATTTTTCCAACATTGTGCATTTAAGTTAGGATTCCACCTCCACTTTTTGCATCTCATTGTCTTTTCCACTTTTCCATAGGATCAATCCCANAAAGGGAATGACAGTAGCAGCATTGTCAGATGATGAAGATGAAGAAGATGGCATGGGAGATCATGATGATCTACCCATTTGCAGAAAAAAAATGCAGTTGAGGAGACTGCATGAATAGAGCCATCCATTGGAGCAGCTAGATGAAGTGATCGAGAAGATCAGGAGGCTGATGGTAGAGTCAGCAGCGATTTCCAACAAGGAGGATATGGGCAGAAAAGCAGAAGCAACAGCAACAGCACAGCAGAAGCAACAACAACAAGGAGATGGAGCAGATGAACAACTCCAGAAATTTTTTTGGGATCCAGGAGGATTTCCACAGCTGAGAGTGGAAGCTCATGAGAAGGAGAGCATGAATTTTGCAGCTAAGGACTATGATGTAGGAGCATCTCTCCGCGTCACCCAGCCAACCATCCATCCATGTCAGCAGATTTCAAATCGCGCATTCAAGAGAGGCACAACCCTCATTTAAAATTTGAATGAATGTAATTAATCGATGTAGGCTTTTGAGCCGTGAGGTCGTGCTTTGCACAGGTTGTAGTGTAGGTAGGCCTTTAATGTTTTGAAGGCTGAGATCTAGATCCGATTATGGACTAGACAACCCATTCAATGCAATTGAATATGGTAGGTAGGTTGGAGGGGAGAGCTCGAAGAGCCTCCTCATGTAAATGATCAATTGCGATCTCATTTGGTAATTAGGAAGAGAGTCTAGGAGTAGAGAGCAGAAGAGAAGGAGCCGAGACCTTGTTAAAGTCTGAGCTTAGGAACACCTTTGTAAAGAAACATTTTTATTAATACAAACAGAAGTAGTTTTTCCTGCAAGTATTTCTGTGTTGTGTGAATGTCTATGAGTGTTCATGTTTATGTTGTGTATTTATGCTGTAGATGTATGTTAGGTATGCATTTTCATGGGTTTTTTGATTTCAAGGATAGAGGTCTTTGAGGCTTCACACCATGAGGGTGTGATAGAACGTTGAAGGTTCTGATAGCCATGCATAGAGAGTGCATTTCTGAATTCTGCGGGTTCAGACAAAGACATGCCAGGTGGGCACAGAAGATGAAATCATCAATTCAGGGAACATCTGTGAGGTTGTTGAACACCTTAGGAGGCAAGGTTATGTAGGAGAGACACAATTGCAGACAGAATCTCTGAGGATTTTTGTAAATCTCTGCCAAGTGGGCATTGAGCTAGTGCAAGGAGTTCACAGAAGAAGAACTCTACTGTGAGTTTAGATAGAAGTCAGAATCATCTGAGGATTCTTGAGAGATCTGCCAGGAGGGCATTGAGCAGGTGCATAGAGTGCAAAAGAGGAACTCTTTGAGTTCATAGATAGAAGAAGAATATAGGGAAGGATCTTCACAGGGTTGTTGAACACCCTGAGCACTCAGCAAGAGGTTGCTTGAGTAGAAGGATAGCCAGGAGGGCATGGAAATTATCCATCTGCAGGAGAAAGGAAGAAGGATTTATTTCCTTAGAGGTCTGAGTATCTGAAAATATTAGAAGAGATAGAACCTTTGTGCATGAAGAGACTCTGCAGAGAGGCGCAAAAGTCACAGAATCCCTTGAGGATTTGAAGGATAAGCTCAGGAGGAGTAGTGCTTTCAGCGCACAAAGCCATAGCTGCAAGGAGCACAGAAGCAAAAGGTCTCTTTGGGAGAGTTCAGAGTCTCTAAATCTCAGGAGGGACAACATTTTTACACGTGCAAGCGAGAACTCAAAGTCGTGGAGCTCACAGGAGAGGAAATAATCGTAGGTTGAGGCCTTTGGGCATTGGAAATTCTTCCAAGTCTAGGAGGAAGTTCATAAGCTCAGGAGGAGTATAAATTCTCTCGGATCAAGCCACAGGAGACATCTGGATCGTTGAAATCCCACATCCAAAAAGCAGCAGGAGAGCGCACAGAGCAGGAGAGATTGTGAGCCGTCATATCTTGCTCAAAATCGCCGACAACCATTGGATCGGGTCAAGACACACAGAGTTTAGTCTCTAGAGTGTGCATAGAAGATCGATGGCATGGACGGTGGAGACACTTCATCAAGAAGTTTCGAAACCCCGTCAGTCGTTGGATCAGCCAGAAGCTGCACGAGGTTTAAACCCTTGTAACCAGAGGAGAAAAATCCCAAAAAGGGGTAGAGCCATTGGGATTTCAACGTTCGGGAAATCGAAAGTCTCAAGGATAGGAGATCAGGAATGTCCATGGTGAAAATCCCGAAATAGATCTGCATCGTCCATCCGTGGAGGACACGTGGCAGAGATCGGGAACCCATCGGTATTTCGGCTACCGGGGTTCTGAGTTGATAGAGAATTTGTGTCACAGGGGGTCACAAGTTGCAAAATAATGAAAAGCAACGAGGACCATCCATCTTGATGGGACACATGGCAGAAATCTAGAACTTCGGGAAAAATTCTGAAAGGGAAGAGTCCATCGGCATATCGGGGATTTGGGATACTGGGATTCGGTATTTTGAGAATCTGAGGGACATAAAGTCGAAGCATTTCGGCATTTGGAAACCCAAAATCGTGAAATGAACATAGACCGTCCATCTTGAGGAGACATGTGGCAGCAATCCAGGTTTTCAGGGAAAATCCCGAAAGAAAATCCATTTCGGCAAATCAAGATTCAAAGATTCGAGGATCCTCAGGACAAGGCGTCCGTGCATTTTGACATTTGAAAGCCCAAAATTGTGAAAGGTAAGGAAGAGGTTGAGACATAGGACTGCGTTCATATGGGATAGTGGTCACATGGACCAAGGCATAGCCCAGGGAGGCTAATTGCTGATAAATCCATTTCAACATTTCAACATTTTGGAGATCGGGAGTTCGAGAAGACAGAGAACTGTTGACATTGGGATTCAGGAAGTCCTGAAACCCTAAATTCTGTCGGGGAAATTCATGGTCGAGTGCAGAAGACTGTGAGGGTAAAAGATAAGGACCTGTGGATCGAAATTTGAGATTCCAGCAGAGAATCGAAAGAGTCACTTCGGCTCAAAGGGAGACAAAGAATGACCCTGTGAATGGACTTCGGTCGGAGGGTCAGAAGGGGGTCTACATCAATTTGTCACAAACCCCTTGTGAAATTCCTTCTTCGGAGGTCCTCCAGAGATTCCCTTCCCAGAGAAGGTCTCTGTTAGCTTCCTTAGGATCCGTTGAGACCTATAATCCGAGAATGATCATCCTTGATACGACCGACTTAAAACCTTGTCTCCCCTACCACGTGGTGTTTCAAATAGTAGTGGCTTACACCACAAAAATGTTTACCTGGAACATTTTTCACACGGTGGTTGATGAGGGTGCCTCGATATGCATGATTTCATTGGCATGTTGGAAGGCCATTGGCCAACCCATTTTGTCTCCGTCACCTACTCTTCTTACCGCTTTTGATGGTCATTCGTTTCAACCACATGGAATCATTCCTTCTTTCACCGTGTAGCTAGGAAGAAAAACTGTGTGCATCGAGGTTGAAGTGGTCGATTTCCATATAGACTACAATCTCTTGTTAGGAAGGAGTTGGACTTATTCTATGCATGTCGTGGTCGCGGCGGTTTTCTTGGTCTTGTTGTTTCCACATGAGGGTCGGATCGTGTCCATTTATCAGTTGTCCTTCTCTTGTCCTGACCCATCATCAGGGGCATCCACGTTCCTAATGATTGATAACCCTCAACCCAGTGTCGTCAACATAGGGGTTGGTTTGTGCCCACCTTTGATGGGTAATTTCGATTACCCGCCTCCAACCGACGATGTCAAGTATATATTGGTTTTCCCTGATTAGCCTAGGGCCAAATTTTTTCAAGTGTTGTCGTTCGGTACGACTTACTTTAATGATCCATGGACTCTTCCTTCCCCATCAGTCATGATGGAAGGAAAAGGGTATCATGGCATGGCCATGCCCTTGTCTGTGGTAGAAGTTGCGTACTTTATAGTCTAGCAAGCTTCCGCCAACCTCAATCCAACTCCCACACAAGAGTTAGATCCAGTTCTCAAGCCTATTTGGGCTCAAGGTTCTCTCATCAATACTAATTATTTAGACTTAGTCTTGCCCTCAAACAAGGATATTATTGAGGCAATGACTGGTCTGGACAGACACCGGGACGATCTGCATCACAAAACTTATTTTCTCCCAGGGTTAAGAAGAATTGAGGCAGGATAATTCACATTGACTATGACTAGAGATAGGTATTTTCCTATCAATACTTTGGCTACGCACACATTTACATTGAGGGTAATATGGAAACCATCGCTAAAACGATACCTGTTGACATATCCAGAACCCCTGGCGTCGTGGAGAATGTATTCGTCGAAGTGGATTTCTCCCCCGAGGAGATTCGAATCTACATGGATTTATTTAAAGAATTCCGTGACCTTTTTGCCTGGTCTTATGAGGAAATTCCAGGCATTGATCCAAGAATCGTTGAACATGAAATCATGACATATCTTGACGCTAAGTCGATCTGGCAGAAGCTTGGTCCGATTAATCCAAAGAAAGAAAAAACTATTAAGGCTGAAGTAGAGAAACTTCTCAAAGCTGGTTTCATCTACCCCGTTCAATTGAATCAATGGGTGTCAAATCTTATTCTGGTCAACAAAAAGAAGGGTACAATTCACGTATGCACGGACTTCTGTGATTTGAACAAGGCTTGTCCAAAAGATAGTTTTCCCACCCCATTTATTGACCAGATTGTCAATGAATGTGCGGGTTGCAAGGTATTTTCTTTCATGGATGGTTTTTTGGGATACAATCAAATACAGATTAAACCCGAAGACTAACATAAAAAAATGTTTATATGTCCATGGGATACATTTTCTTATTGAAAGATACCTTTTGGCCTAAAGAATGCTGGAGACTCTTTTCAACGGGCCATGTCTTTTTCTTTCCACGATCTCAAACACATATTCAAGGCCTATCTATATGATTTAACATCATGATCTTGTAAGAGAGCTGATCATCCCACACACCTCTGACTTATCTTTGAGCGATGTTGCTACTACCAGATTCGCTTGAATCCAAACAAATGCAGTTTTTGAGTGATGTTAGGTCGTCTTCTAGGTTTCATAGTTTCGATAATAGGGATCATGGTCGATCCTCTGAAGGTTGAGGTGATAGTTCAGTTTCCTCCCCCATGCACAGTCCCTCGGCTTCAGAGTTTACAAGGAAAAGCGAACGTTTTACGGTGTTTCATTGCAAACTATGTCGAGATCACAAAAGGGTTCATGCATTTACTGAATAAGGATGTTCCTTTCCATTGGGACAAATCCACTCAACACTCTTTTGAAGCATTGAAACGCGCCCTCACGTCTGCCCCTCTACTTTGGCCACTCAATTATAATAAAGATTTATTATTGTACTTGGCCGCTGCAGAGTCGACCATCAATATGGTCTTGGTTAAAGAATACGATTTTCTTGAAGAGAACTTGATTTAATAGCTAATCTGAGGCTTGGTCGGACCTGAAATCAACTACTCCCATGTTGAAAAACTTGTGTTGGCAGTAGTTCATGTTGTCCAATGGTTTCGTCATTATATCTTGTTTCTCAAGACCACCGTCATTGTCATTGTGAATCTGTTCCAATACATGTTGACACAACATGTAATCGGAGGAAATATTAGTAGATGGATATTTATCCTCCAGGAATTTGAATTGGATTTCATTTTGGCAAAATCCAAAAAGTCATTGGTCTTTGCGGAACTCATCTCGGAAGTTCCGGTCGAGTTAGGTGATGTTATACCCAAAGAGTCACCTATTAAAAGAGATATCTTTTTTATCGCATCTTCATACCCTTGGTATGGATATATACTAGTCTATATCCATAGTTTGAAGTAACCCACCTTTTCTTCTCATGATGAGTGTCGACGTATACGCCATCAGGAAAAAAACTATTTCATACTCGAGGAAACTTTGTATCATCGAGGTGTAGATTGCATCCTGCGTCGATGTCTCACTCATGAATAAGTGAAACTCATACTTAATGACTGCCACACTGGAGCATGTGGTGGCCATTTTTCTGGGTTGTAAATATCCCAAAATATTCTACAAGCTGGTTACTTTTGGCCGACATTGATCAAAGATTGTGTTGAATTGGTCAAAAAGTGCCACCCATGTCAGATCTTCTCTTGAAAGATGAGGGCACACCCCGCTCCCATGTTTCATGTCATTACAGTTGGTTCTTTCACAAAGTGGGGGATTTATTATACTACATGCAACCCCCCTTTGGCCAGGGGGCACCGTTATATCATCGTAGCAATAGACTACTTCACAAAGTGGGTTGAAGCTATGTCAACGTTCAAAGATGATGGCGAGACAACAACTCTCTTTTTTGTTCAATTAGATAATAGCAAGTTTCGACATCCCGAGGGATATTGTCACTAACCATGGTAGTCACTTTCAGAAAAAAATGATGTTCGAGTTAACATCAAATCTTGGGTTGATTCAAGATCATTCATCACCCTAGAATGGTCAGGTGGAAGCTATGAATAAATATCTCAAGATTATTCTAGAGAGAACGATCAATTTGACCAAGTCAAATTGGCATTTGATGTTGTACTCGACATTATGAGCCTACCGAACATCTGTTAATATTGAAACCAATATATCACCTTTTAAACTCGTTTATGAGCTATAAGTAGTCTTGCCTATAGAGTGTCAGATCCTGTCTCTAAAGTTGGTAGTAGAGTTATTGCCAGACACTTCACCTCTTGAAGAACGTTTATTATATCTTGAGCAGCTCGATGAGTAGTGTTAGGATGCATCATTGGCTAATGAGGCTCACAAACAAAGATTCAAGTGTCAGTATGATCGGTCCATTTGTCCTTGGATTTTTTCCGAAGGCGACCTTGTCCTGGTCTATAACCAAGATAAGGATCCCCTGGGGGAAGGAAAGTTCAAACCCATGTGGTTCAGACCTTTCATCGTGAAGGAAGTATTAAAGAAGGGTGCTTATCGTCTGGTATACTTTAAGGGAAATGCTTTGGCTGAGCCTAGAAATGGGCTCTACCTCAAGAAGTATCACTCATAGGTGGGTCACCTTGGGTGACTTCTTGTACATATGTATAGTTCTTATACATTTTCATTTTTATCTTTTTTGTTTTATGGACGTGTAGTTTTTGATGTCATATTTTTCACTGTGGCAGATGTCAATTGAATTAGAGGTGTTCACTGGGTTTGTGGACGGCGCTAGTTGACACACTTGGAGGATTTCTTCCATAGCCTGGGTGATTTTCACACCTCAGGGCCAGTTGCTATCTTCTGGAGGTATCTATTTAGTTGATGCCACAAACAATGTTGCCGAATACAATGCAATAATAGAGTTTCTTCATGACGCTTTGTCGCACGGTATCTCTCACCTCCGATTCTACTTAGACTCTCAGCTATTTGTGTCCCAATTGAACAGGTTTTATCGCATTTATGATCCTACTCTACACCGACGATTGCTTAGGGTACATCTCTTAGAATGACGCTTTGATTACATTACATATATCCATGTTCCTAGGAGATTGAATCAAATCAAAGATACTCTAGCTAATCATGTATTAGATTGGCATATTGCACACATGTAAGAAAAGGCACACACATACACATGTAAATACATTTGTAAATAAATGTAATCCATAAGACATAAAAAGGTGTAAATATGCATATATATATCAAAAGCTTCATAGTACATAGGTGGGTACAAGTGCCTCAAAAATATGTATGGTATACGTCACGGGGATTATACACTCAAAAACATATAAAAAGTTCCCTCGGCATGTAAGTGGTCCATCCTAAGCTAAGGGCGCAGTTTGTTGGCCTTGCCATAGTGAACCACGACCTTTTCCAAATGTTGAAAGAGTTGGACCTAGGTCCGTGGCACCCCAACTACATGAGGTTGCATTGATGGTGGAAGATCCTCGATCTCTTCCATGGGAAATGCATGAGTGAGCGTGATGAGGTTCCACTCCACCCATCTCAATACTCTCTCAGCCTCTTCGGCTGGAGGTCCCCCTACTGTTGTTGTTGTTGGTCCGACGAGTGCGGTTGGTATTGCCTCCGGTCGAGGATGCCACCTGGTCCTCGAGAAGTCTGTTGGACGTACCGGTCCCACATCTGTACATAAACAAATACATAGTTTTCAGATACTCTGTTTCCCATAAAAATGATATATATATAAATAAATAAAAAATAAATAACATTAAAAAAAAACATACCTATCTCTCCTTGTTCTGCTCTGGGAGGTACGGGCACATCAGGATCCCTGGAGAAGTTGATCCTGGCATAGGGATATTCCTCTATAGCCAGAATCTGCTGAGACCACCAGTCGAAGAAAGTATCGTCAAGGGCCTCAATGGTCCTCCCTCCCCCTTGTCGCGGAAACAACACCACCCACCTACACACTGATAGGAAGGAGGCTACATGCCCCTGTATTGTCTCTCGCGAACTGAAACTGAGTACCCTCTCGAATAAAAAGGAACATAAAATATGTTAGTTGTCTCTTCATGCAATCCAACATGGTTGTTCTCTAGTTGAACACTCATGCATTTAAGAACTGTATCGCACAATGCATGTGCACCTAGGAGGCCTAATGTAAGGCCGTGGATCTAGTGATCCACCCAATAAGTAAAAATATCACTTGCGGTGATAGGTTGGAAATCTTGTGGATCGGCACCTGAGAACCCACTTTATCTGTGATAGCCTCACAGTGTAGCCTTATCAACTCGACTATGTTGTGAGTCCCAGGAGGAAAAGAAAGAAGGTTGAATGGTTCCCCTCTCCTCGAGAGGCTAGTCAGAAAATAAATATTCCCAGTCATTGAAGTCAACGACTGTCCCTTGAGCATAAACACCTCAGTGTCAGGGTGTCGGTAATCTACCAAGGCATTCAACAACCTGGGTTATGCCCGCATGAGTGAACACTGGAAGAATTTCCACAATACACATTGTTTTAATGTGACGAAAGCAACAAGGTATTCTAAGACCAAAGAATCGATGTCCTCATGCTCTCTCTCTCTCTCTCCAATGGACATACATCCTGTCAATGACAAGTTCAAAGAAGAGTTAAACTCTAGTATCTTCAAAATTTTCCATATGCTTCAGGGTGTATGCAAGATGTATTGAGCATAGTCATGTATGCACATGGGAAGATTTTTTTCTACCCATGGGCATAAGTGTGTTGTCCTTGGACAGTCTACGTACACGCAGGGCTACCCCTTTTCAAGAGTGCACTCCCCCCAAAAAACTAAAATAAATGAAGAAAGGAAGTATGGAATTTCATGAGGGGTTGATTTGTACTTACTTGGTCTAAGCGGAAAGTTGTTTCATCCATTGACGCTCCCAGAATCAAATCTTTTAGAAAAGGAGTGTTTTTGGCTTTTTGGTCAATTCTCAATTTACAATGGTGATAATGAACTGCCAAACTTCTATTTATAGACTTTTCTGGCCTTTTTTTATCATTTTTTGATCCCTTTTGTCATTTTTTCTCGCTTGAAAATTGTTTAGCATGGTTCTTGAGTTTCTCATTGGATGTTACGATATACTTCACTTTTGGTTTGGAAAACATTTTGAGAGATGGGTCACTTTTGGAGGTCCTTTGGTAAAAAGTCATTTTTCCAACATTGTGCATTTAAGTTAGGATTCCACCTCCACTTTTTGCATCTCATTGTCTTTTCCACTTTTCCATAGGATCAATCCCACTGAATTGCGATACAAAACCGTCATTGCTACTTAAGAAGTGTCATATTTTGGTGGTAGAGCCTACCTCTTCATGGATGCCCTAGGTAGATCCTGGTTGCATTTTGGTGTCCATGCTATCTTTAATGACTTTAGGCTAGGGAGTCCTTTTTAGTCTAGTCCTGATTATGAGTTTGAGCCTCATTTTTCATGATTCATCATCGCTCTTGACCTCACCCTCGGGACTCCCAAATAAAAATGAGTCTTCTTTAAGACCTTTTCAGACTCTATAAACATGAAAATATTGTCGAGCGATTTTGTTGTCCTTCACACTCGCCAAACTAAAATTTGAAGGCACGTCTGTCTGGCAGTAGTTTACCCATTTTTCGATCTGGACAGTCAAATGTACGAACAAAGGTATGCTATAGGAACTCTGGCTCACTAGAAGAGTATTCTCATGTATAAGTTTAACCCTTTTTCAGGACTGAGGGACTAAATTTACGAAAAAGGAACCTCCACGGAGTCCATAGTTAAGCTCTTTTTAGACTCCCTAAAATTTAAAAGATTTTCGAGTGACCTTGTTCCTTCACACTCATTAAACTGGTCCAGAATAACATCCCCTACGGAGTCCATAGTTAATCTCTTTTCAGACTCCTTAAAATTGAAAAGATCATCGAGTGACCTTGTTCTTTCACACTCATTAATTGGTTAAAAAAAACATCTACTGGCATGAGTTTACCCCTTTTTCCGGCCTGTAGATTAAGGAGGAAAAAGGTATGCATCGGGAGATTCGTCTCATCAAGAGAGTTCTCCTTAGCAAATTTCACTTTTTCGGGTTAGGGAGACTAAATCTAGAAAAAGGCAGTGAGTCCATAGTTAAGTTCTTTTCAGACTCCTTAAAATTGAAAGGATTGTCGAGTGATCTTGTCTTTGTCACACTCGTTAAAATGGTTTTGAATAGACGTCTTTCTAGTGCTAGTTTACCCCTTTTTCGAACTGACTAGACTACCTTCGAAAAAGGTACCCCAGTGGAGTCTTCTTTTACGCTTTTTCAAACTCTCTAAAAATGAAAAACCACCGAGCTTACCTTCTCTGGGCTCATTAAAATTTCATTGAAGGACGTTATCATTGTGTCCTATTAATCACATTTGCATCCCTGTGTAATTGGCCTAATGTCGGCTCCATGTGGCTCTCAACTAAACCTTTGAAGCATGCCTTATATGCAAGCCTTGTAGCACTTTGCCTCTGCGTCTTGACACCTTGACCCATGGATTAATTTTCCTGAGTGTCCTTTCCCCGCACATGTCTCCTTGCGTTGAGCATTAGTGTGTTCCTTGCACTTGGAACTAGTATGTTTGTGACACTCGTTCCTCCTTTGTAACATAGCATTCTTTTATTCTTTTTCAAAGATTTCTGAAATGATTGAAAAAGAGAAAAAAATCAAGTATACCCCAAAAATAGGATGGGAAAAGTATTTTCTTTTTATGGCAGCACAATGAGTCACCCTTGGACAAAGCACATCCTTGCATTTTTTTGTCAAGCTCTGGGATTTAATATGACCTTAGGAAGTTTTTCTCACTACATAGAGTTGTGTCCTCCTCTGTTTGGTTATTCTTCCAAACATATGGAGAGTTTGTGTTGCCTCTTGCATTGTGAACTTATGTCAATATCATGTTGCCTGAGTCTCATCTTTTGTCGTGTTATTGTCAAAGGGAATTTTTACCTAACGTTGAGTCGTCACTTCTGCAGTTTGTCTCTTGACTTCATGCCTGACCATCCCCAAAGTCTAATCAAGTCCTTGATTCAAAATCAATGAAGTTCTTTGCCTAGTCACCGATATCCTCTTGTCTGTTCCCGATGGGTCGTCGAAGACCTCTTGGTAGTGAATATGTATACACATTACACTCCTACCCAATTTTTTAAGATCTTGAAGTTGTTTCTCGAGCTTTGAAGCCCTCATCTCCAACCATAGGCTTCTTTGGCTTCTTGAAGATCGATACTATACATGTATATCTTTGATTTTGATATGTAGATCCATTGCGTATTGCTCACTACTACACTTTATATAGTTATATGACATGGATCTGCAGTGTATTTGAATGGTAGCCATGATTTATTTCATCCCAAGCATGGGTATGCCCACCTCACTGAGACAATTTTTATTTTTGCATATGGCACCTCCCGAACTCTAGTCCTAATCTCACTCGCGTCGTACATTGGTGAAGATTTGTAATGTATTTCAGTCATCAAATGATCTTCTGACCTCACACATTAGGGGGCATCTGTTATAACCCTAAATTGCACCACATATGCATATGTGGCATCAGGCCTTCTTACTTACCATTTTTTCCAAGCCATCACTGAAAGATCTTCTTAAAAAACACTATTTTTGAAGATGTACGCAGCCTGCTCCATTAATGCCCACGTGTGTATGCTAGCTGCACCATTACAACCCGTGTATACCGACAAACTGTTGCAAAAAAAAAAATTTACAAGGAGATACAGGCTTTTGGATAGTTTCTCAACCAATTGACCGCCCATAGCCCGTCACCCAACCGAATACATATCTTTTTGGCATATAAAAGAAGGTGTTGGGGTCTCATTCCAAATTTAAGTACAAGAACAGTGAAACTCTACCCATTTCACTTTCCCCCCTGGCCCCAAGACTTTGCAGCCATATTGTGAGTTTGAGCCAGAATTCCCTATTCTAGCCTCTTTTCCTCCATTGCAAGCTTATGTCATTTCCCTAGAGAGAATTGTGAGAGGATAAGGACACATGGAAGCAGTTGGAGCTCGGTGAAGAGGAGGCTGGACCAGGTTCGAGGAGCAGTTTCCCATCTTAATGTAAGTAACATTTTGAGATTAATATAAAGAAGTACTTTTTTCCATCCCACCATATGATGTGTTCAACTTCTATATTTGATTTACTTTTTATTATGACATCTAACCTACTAACTCATATATAAAATGCATGTTTCTATCTCTTTGTTAGTCTGTTTATGAATGCAGGTCAGCCTTGGGAGGAGATTTGCAGTTGAGGAACGACGAAACGCAAAAGGATCGACACTGGATGCGGGGTTTAAGGTAAGATTATCGGATCCTTATACTTTGTTTTTTATACATGAATGTAGGGTATTGTTGGGATAGTTGTTAAAAGTAGGAGACTTTAGATGGTTAGCTCTGCTTGCATGATTTAACCCTAGTGTAGTCCATAGGGGGGTTTTCCCACCATAGCAGTACTTGTCTTGGGGTGTGTTTCCTCTCTTCCTCTTGGAAAGTGTGCCCCTTATCTTGTTGACCTTCTCCTTTCTCCTTCAGCTCAACACTCTCTTGGAATTCTCATGGAATGTGAGTGACTCTTCACATTCCTCTCAACCTCTCCTCCCATAAGGTGTGTCCCATATATCCTCTAGTGTTCCTTTTATTACTCATTAATGAGTAAATAATCTAACCCTTAGTCTCCCTTGAGTTACTCTTCACCTTCCGTTGATATCAACGATCATGACTTAATCTTTTGTTGAGTTCACTTAAATCACTTAAGTGACCCAATTTTCATAAAGTTACTTTTACCCATTAAATATTACAGGACTCAACTTGACTTTATAAAATCACTTTCTAAAGTCACTTATGAAAACACTTCATAAATTCACTAGAGATAAATATGTTGGGTCACTTCTACATGTTGGGCACCTCCAATGTAGAAGTACCTCCGAGCTACCAAAATCTAATAGATTACAGGCTCCAACCTAAAGGAAGCTACAACTCCTGAGATTCTCCAGCTACAATTGGAAGGAATCTCCAACCCCCTAGTTTACAGGCTCTAATCTGACTCCCTGAATTCTCTAGCTCCATTTGGAAGGAGGCTCCAACCCCTTGTTTACAAGATCCAACCTGAAGGAATATCCAACTTCCTTTCCTTGCCCCTTCCTTCCTCCCTTGGATATAAATGATAGAATCCACATCTCATTGTTATTTCCATTGATACTGATACATCATCATCGACCTGTTACTATCACTGTCACTAATACAGATACATCATCATCAACCTATTATTGTAACTGTCACTGATACTGATACATCATCACCAACCTGTTATTATCACTATCAATGATGTTTATATATCATCATCATTAAAATTGGTCCAAACCCAATAACCACATAAAACTTCTGCCAAGATCTTCCAAGAACATCTCCCAAAACATATTCCCAAATTCACCAAGATATGGCTCTAGCCATATGCCAAAGACTCTCCAAGATATGCTTCAAAGAATATACCAAAACATCAAATATATGACTCAAACCATGTGCCAAATATATACCTCAATCATATGCCAAAACATCCAAGATATGCCACAAAACATGTGCCAAATATATGCCTCAAGTATATGCCAAAATTACCAAGATATAATCTCAATAAATATAGAAAATCGTACCTTTCATCCTGTAACAAATTTGTTGCATAAGATCTCTGATCATCATACCTTTCTCAAATTTAGTATCAGGACAAGATCACCTTCCTCAAACTCTTCTTCAACCTCGTGGTATTGATCCTGGCAACATGCAGGGCCTCGCGTGACGAGTGTTGTGCAACCCACGGGGTCCTCACAGGACACCTTATATCTGACTCGCGAGGGTCAACTCAGATAGGGTTTCCCAAAAACCCTTATCACATATGCAACTTCAAGAAATCCATCCTTCACAAAAAAAAATTGTGTCAGTTGCACTAAGAGATTGCACACTTGCTTGATCCAAATCACACTTGGTTGGATGTCAAATGAGAGGTTCTTGATGTGTATTTATACTCTTCCAAGTAAATCGTTTACTTGAATTTAGGGTCGCCCTGCAAATTCTTGTTTGCAACAACATTTCTCCTTTACTTGACTTTAATTCCTACTTATAACTTCTTGTTGCAACCATTTAGGGGATTTTTAACCATACTTCAAGGATTCATCTTAAAGAGGGCATGCATTCTCAACTGTGAGGAGCCACATGGTGTACCACCTACCATTAGAAATGGTATGACGAGGAATATTTATCTATGAGGATTTTGTATGCATTTTCCATGTCCTTCATACTCTTTTTCTTCAATCAACATTGGACTTCATAACCACACCTCCATGGCTCCTTAACAACTTAAACACTTAACCATATTTCCATGGATTATTGTATACTTATTCAAAGCATATTCTTGTGAGGGCCATGATTAAATCTATGCCATAAGGGGAACACTTTGGAGACTTCTTCAAATACACCCATCACTTCTAGAGGCTTCCAAATGTTCTTTGGTGCTTCTTCTAGGATTGACATCAATGACAACCAATTTTCCAAAAATCTCCCCCTTTGGCATTGATGGAAACACTCATACTCCTCATGTGACCATTGCTCCCCCTGTCTTCATGTTTTTTTTTCTTTCTCTCCCCCTTTGACATCAATGAAAAGGGACCCCCCTGACAATATACCTTCTTTTGAAAATCTTTCTTCTCCTTTCTTCTTTGCAAGATGTCGTATATATCAATGTGGAGATTTTTGTATATTGGTGCTTCTTTTTATTGTAATCCATTGACATATATTAAAAGTGTTAATATAAAGGTTCCTTCATTACTTGACTTCATGTCTTCATGGCTTGTCATTTCTTCATTGAGCTTCATATGGCTGGTCACCTCTTCTACACTGCTTCCAAAGAGGATGAATTATTAATTTCTTGTCTTCTTCACTGATTTGACATCAATGAAATAATAACCAATCAACGATCTCCTCCTAATGGTTTCTCTCCCTTTGTCTTGATGTGCCTCTCACAAATTTCCTTCTTGTGACTAGTTATTTCTACCTCTCAATATCCTTCTTTTCTGAGTCATATGATTTACTGAACATTCCTCTTGATGACAATGCCAACGAGTCCTTATATCTTTCTACAATTACTCATGAGCTCATGCTTTCATCCATTATCATGCATCTTCTCTGATTCATGTCAATCATTGTCTTCTAGACCTACTAAATATATCATGAGTTCATTTATATCTGTATGTCACAAAATTGTCCATGACTCTGCTATTCTACTATACACAATGTTGACCCATTTGTCACTTTATTTTTCTAAAGAATTCTTCAAATCTGGTGCAACTGATCACCACATATTTCTGTTTCTTGAGCTGAATAAAATATGTCCATTAGTATTCTCTATCTTTAAGTCAAACTCTACAAGTCTGCAAAAAGTACACATTCTTGAATCTATAATGAATATATCCCTGCTTGAATACATGCTTGGAATCCTCTATACAATCATGAATCTATGCCTCAAAAGTGTATAATTATATTCTTTGTGTCTACCAACTAATCCCTTCATATTCGTATGGAGATGTGTTATGAACTTCACCTTGAAGTAATCAACCAATCTGTGAAGAGACATTATATACCTCTACCATCAAACCACTCCGAATATTCCTTCCCAAACTATGTAAACAAACACTTCAAGTTGCCCAAAAGATAGTTCTTTGATCTGTAGTAGTTGTTGCTGAGACTCCCCCTCTTCAATATTCACATTGTTGGGAGTCCCCACAATAGATGACTTAGAACAATATATAAGCCTACTATACTGCAGGATCAACCTTCTGAATTCTGACATCTTCCTCTTTTCCTATAGATTTGTCATGCAACTTTGTAAATCCTATGAGTATGATAGTTGGGAGTTCTTCATTCACTTGTTATTATTTATTTTTTATTTCTTCTCCAAACCTTCTTGTATCTAATATCAGTGTTTTCCTTCAAGGAAGACTCCATCATGCTTCTATAATCATGAAATATGTGTCCATAGTTGTGAAATTTGTAACATTCAATATTGTAGGGAGTCACATAAACGTCTCTTTCTTGAACATTTCTTCCATACGCTCTACAATCTACAAATTTATGTTCAAATTTATTACAAGTAAAACAATAAACAAGAAAGAAAATTTGATACCTCCCTCGAAGCAAATGATCATCTTTGTGATGTAGTCCTTCTGAATTCATGCCTTATCTAATCATGATCTTCTCTTCTATTGTTTCCTTCAAAATGATTGAAGCTTCTTTGATACATGAAGGTATAAGGTATTCTTGGAGATACACCTCTTCTGCATGCATTCCTATTTGAATCTTGCAAATCATGATCCCTTCCTTTGAGAATGTCTGCATAATTCTTAGCCTTCTCTTCATTCTTCTTTTCTGGCAACCTAGAACACTTCTCTTCAACTTTATTTACTAGTGGTGTGGAGATTCCTCTTTCTTCAATTCTTTTTTCTGATATTGGCATTTGCATCTTCCTTGCATGAGGCCTCACCAATTTATCCAAAACCTGCTTTATCGAATGGTGACCTTTGAAAGATGAGAATGTCTTATAGTACTTGAGAGCTCTTTACATTCTTGTTGAGATTGCTAACTTCAACCCTCATTGAAACAAGTTCTTCTTCAAGCTTCTCACAATCTTCTTCTTTCTTCATCATATGGATATTCATTACTTCTCCTGTTCTTCTTGCTTCTTTAAGTTGGG
>JZKD02S1643281.1:74856-102639 GCA_000966675.3 Picea glauca
TTTATTTTTATTTCTAACTATTATTCTATTCTTATTTTCAAATGGTTTTTTTTGTTTAGATCAAAATTAATTGCAGGATTTGAGGTTTAAGGGAGAAAGGTTATTAAAATTGAAACCAAGGTTTTAGGTTTTAGGTTTATTAATATCAAAAAAAAATTAATTGAGAAAGAGGGACCTAGGTTTTAAGGTTTAAAGAGTAAATTACTTGGTACATTTGTCTTGGATCAAAGGAATCTAGTTTTTGTTGATTTCTAGGCCATTATCTTTGTTCAAGTTGTTAGGGTGTTGAAGGATTTTAATAGCTTATTTGATTCTGCGTTTGAAGAAGTGATCTTCCTTGTATAATTTTTTTGTGTCTTCTAGGCGTATGTGGCGTTTGGAAGAAAAGGAATGTTCATCTAAAGATGAGGTGCGCGTACGCTCATTTTTTATATCTGCTCCATGTTCTTTGATTCTGATATGAAAGGAATGACAAATTTATCCTATGTAGCATTTACCACAGGAGCATTCTATTTTGTAATCGCCTTTACATTTTCTATGGTCGGGTTCATCTTTAACAGATCAATATGTTGTGTCTGTGTATAAATGATTTTGTAACTTGAGTATATTTAGATCCAATATGAATGAGTTTGGATTTGTTCTGTAGTTATTCTATCTTGCACAAGATCATGGTGAATCTTGAAGGTTCTAGAAATCCACCTAAGTATTCTCCTTTCCCTTCCATATCTTTCAGTCTTGGTTTTGCTTCAGGTGAGACTTCTTCTCTTTGGAGGAGATGAAAATGCCAATGCTCTAGAATACACAGTGCCCTTTGTTGGTAACCTGAGAAGGACCCTGTTTTGATCAATTCCGCAAAAACAAAATGGTTCTGTTGTTGGGACCCATGTTAAAAGGGAACTTGTAGGGAGAATGCTTCCGTGGGTTCACAGATCTGATATTCAAAAGTGGTGGGAGAAAAATTGTGACACGCTCATATGGAAAGAAGCGGAGTTGAGAGGAAAATATGTGAAAGATACCCGAGAGGTAGTCTTTTACTCAGAAAGATCGAGTGACCAATACGAGATATTCTGGGTTAAATTCCCGAAAGAAATTTTCCACTGGATAGATAGGCTCCAAGAAGCTCTAGAATTCCAAGAACAAGTCAAGAAGGCATGCGCTTGGGACACAAAAAATATCACAACACTTCATCATATGGATCATCCGGTAATGCGAGCGATCACTTTTTGGGTCAATACAACATTAGAGGGATACATTATCGAGTTTGCAGCTAAGAATCGTCAATCTTTTTCACACGAAGAAGCATATTTCAAGAAAGAGGCAAGGGGAAGACTGTTGAGAGAAATACCCATGTGGATTAAGGTTTCTTGATGGAGGAGGGGATGTTGACTATGTCCCCAACTAAGATGGCAGAGTAAACACCATCACTTGGGGTGGGGTGAGTTTGGGGTGGATTCATGGCCTGAGAGATGGGAGAGGGTTCTTGGACAAACAAGGGAGTAGAAAGAAATGGACTCAAGAGATGAGTGATCCTTGAAAAGAGTCGCCATAGTTGAGAATTGGTGGCATGGTAAGATTAAGAAAGAATTAAAACAATATAAGAAGTTGGAAAAATAAGTTGTACCAAGAGAACTAGAGGAAGGAAAGATGAAAGAGTTGTGAAAGATGAGAAGATAGGAAAGACTGGACAGTCATAGATTAAGTGAGAGAGAGTCAGAGAGAGAAATAAGTCCCTAGAAGGGTGAACAAGAAGGAGAAGGTGTAGAAGTGAGGGAAAAGGACGTCGACATGGATCTTGAAGAAGAAAGAGAAGATTCAGCCCTGATGCCAAGAAATATCAGGAACCTAGTTGAAGAGACTGCTCCAAAGGATGAGAACGAGACCCCCTAAATCATAGAAACTCACCTCGAAGCCAGTGGCACCAACCCCGAATCAACCATACCCCAAGTGTCTTCTATACAAGTTGTAAATTATATACTACCTACTTATGTTATTCATGTTCCATTACAGTCATTCATTCAACCACAACCGAAAAGCTCGAATATTGGGAGGATATTGGGATCCCCTGGTAGATCGCAATCAAGACCGTTAGGTTTTATTTTGGTAGGAGTAGTAAGATAAAAAAATGGATGGTAACATGGGAGGTTCGTTTGCTCAATACCCATAATTCTTGGGTAAGGGAGACGAGGATGTTGAGCAACATTGGTTCTTATGCGAAGCAATCTAGAGGTCGAGAGGAACTCTGGATGCAAATAAATTGGTTGAGTTTCAGACTACTTTGAGAGGTTGTGCTCTCAAATGGTACATGAAGTCCATTGAGCCAGGATTACTAGGAGCACAAGTTAAAGCATTCACACTTGACCAGGTATCGACAAATTTTGTAGTGAATTTTAAGCTACCTCTGTCAGAACAACAAGCTTTGTCTGAGTTGCACTAAATTCAACAAAGAGAAGGTGAATCAGCCTGGGAATATAGACAGAATTTTAAAGATGCTATAGGGCGGTATTGATGGGTCCTAAATCCCTTTAACTCAATAGTAGTAACCAAACCCACCACCGAGGCCCAATTAGACTCTACAGCGTTTAATGGTGGAATGGTTCTCCAGATCTTGCGATCCAACCGAAATAATCGATGGGCTTTACGTTTTCTTGTGAAGGATTTCTCCTTCGGTTCAGACGTTATCATTTTTGTATTTTCTATTAGGTAGGACTGATATAAGATAAATCTGGTATAAACCAACCAAGTGACAAAGTGGGAACAAACTAAACTACTGGAGAAGAGGTTGAGCTTGGGATAACCCTTTACTCTAGCATGCAGGAAATGATCATCTACCAGAGGTTTATTACTAATACGTTAACCATGTGAATATTCCAATTAATGACTGAAATACAAATTATCATAAGAAAACATGCATGTGATAAATGATGGAAATTAAAATAATTCACTCAACTCTAATCATCAATCACATAATAACACAAAGATTCATTTTCATCATTAAAGAAAGAACTATAAAACATTGCATNTGTACCAAGAGAAGTAGAGGAAGGAAAGATGGAAGAGTTGTGAAAGATGAGAAGATAGGAAAGACTAGACAGTCAAAGATTAAGTGAGAGAGAATCAGAGAGAGAAATAAGTCCCTAGAAGGGTGGACAAGAAGGAGAAGGTGTAGAAGTGAGGGAAAAGGAAGTCGACATGGATCTTGAAGAAGAAAGAGAAGATTCAGCCCTGATGCCAAGAAATATCAGGAACCTAGTTGAAGAGACTGCTCCAAAGGATGAGAACGAGACCCCCTAAATCAAAGAAACTCACCTCAAAGCCAGTGGCACCAACCCCGAATCAACCATACCCCAAGTGTCTTCTATACAAGTTGTAAATTATATACTACCTTCTTATGTTATTCATGTTCCATTACAGTCAATCATTCAACCACAACCGAAAATCTTGAATATTGGGAGGATATTGGGATCCCCTGGTAGATCGCAATCAAGACCGTTAGGTTTTATTTTGGTAGGAGTAGTAAAATAAAAAAATGGATGGTAACGTGGGAGGTTCGTTTTCTCAATACCCATAATTCTTGGGTAAGGGAGACGAGGATGTTGAGCAACATTGGTTCTTATGAGAAGCAATCTGGAGGTCCAGACGAACTCTGGATGCGAATAAATTGGTTGAGTTTCAGACTACTTTGAGAGGTTGTGCTCTCAAATGGTACATGAAGTCCATTGAGCTAGGAGTACTAGGAGCACAAGTTAAAGCATTCACACTTGACCAGGTATCGACAAATTTCGTAGTGAATTTTAAACTACCTCTGTCATAACAACAAGGTTTGTCTGAGTTGCACTAAATTCAACAAAGGGAAGGTGAATCAGCCTGGGAATATAGACAGAATTTTAAAGATGCTATAGGGCGGTATTGATGGGTCCTAAATCCCTTTAACTCAATAGTAGTAACCAAACCCACCACCGAGGCCCAATTAGACTCTACAGCGTTTAATGGTGGAATGGTTCTCCAGATCTTGCGATCCAACCGAAATAATCGATGGGCTTTACGTTTTCTTGTGAAGGATTTCTCCTTCGGTTCAGACGTTATCATTTTTGTATTTTCTATTAGGTAGGACTGATATAAGATAAATCTGGTATAAACCAACCAAGTGACAAAGTGGGAACAAACTAAACTACTGGAGAAGAGGTTGAGCTTGGGATAACCCTTTACTCTAGCATGCAGGAAATGATCATCTACCAGAGGTTTATTACTAATACGTTAACCATGTGAATATTCCAATTAATGACTGAAATACAAATTATCATAAGAAAACATGCATGTGATAAATGATGGAAATTAAAATAATTCACTCAACTCTAATCATCAATCACATAATAACACAAAGATTCATTTTCATCATTAAAGAAAGAACTATAAAACATTGCATMAGATAACTTATCAATAGATTTAATATCTCTTACTCGTTATTACATCCATTCATGAGGAGGAATAGAAAATAGTTCTTCTCCACACCCACTTATACACGCACTTGATGAAAACATAAACTTGTCTCTGGTCCAGAAGGAATTCTCCACTAAAGGCAGCTCTGAAATAGTTCTTAACAAAAAACAAAATGAGAGTTTCTTGCAACAACCATCGACCCCTAACTAATAGATCGATGCTCCTATTTATAACACACTATCAACCAAAAATAACTAGTAAAGTTCATCTAAGTAAACAAAATCGCCACATGGCGCTTTCTTCTATCAATTTTCTAAGAGACATCTCAAGATAACACTAAAGTGGATGACTCTTCCCATACTCTGACCACTTCATAAATAGATCCTCACATGTGTTGGCATATGTGAATATATGTTGTTCCATAGAGGCCGAGTAAACCTCTCTTATCTCCACCACTTGCACCTGATACTTGATTAAACTGGTACTTAACTATTGCAGCACAACTTGAGCTTTGATTGGGTGCTCCATAAACTGTCTCACCTGTCCTGGCTTGGTGTCTGTCACCTTTGCTATTTCTTTGGCCCATGATGAGTCTTGCACAGCGTGTGACTTGACTATGTCACATAAGTCAACAAATTCATCGGGTGTGCCAAACTTAGGGAGTCTGATGTATTTCATTACCCAATTGATCTTGATCCATTTTTTCTCACACTTGTCCCATTTTTCTTGAATTTCTTGGTGGGGTTCCTCGAACATTTTAACCCAATACTCGATCAATTTCCTTCTGCGGTCGATATTTCTTTCTATTAGCATGCAGATGTCATGCTCTTCGACATCTTGACCCTTTTGCACCGTGCTGATATATTCGATTATGTTCGTGGCTTATTGTGCTTTCTCGTACCACCTCTCCATATATTTTCACATCACAAGTGCCATGAAGGTGTCTTCCTGAAGCTCTTCTATCCTTGTTGTGAATAGGTGTTTCTCCTGTGTAAACTTGTTATAGGCCTCCTGGGATTCACTCCTTAGGAACACCGTGACCTGTGTGGTGTCATCGTAGTATTTTTCCAAGTGGAAAAAATGTTCCAATTCTTTTAGGGAAGAGACCAACTCCTCCTCATATATTTTATCCCTATCTAGGGTGGCATCTGTGATCACCATCCCTGCACCGATGAGTTCAGACATATTAGAATGTTTTGTGTTGATCAGATGTTCCTCTGTAGTGATGAGTATGGAGTGATCTAAATTGATTCTCCTCTTCTTGGTGTTTCTCTGGCTGAGAGCCTTCCTTTTCCGATCATAATATATAGCATGTATGTTGGCTACTTCGTCCACAGGTTTGGGAATCTGTTGATCCCCTCAGGTGAGTGTATTTCCCAGACTTCCGATAGTATATACTTGTTCAAGGTTGGGTTCTTGAACTTCCTCGTTGTGCTCTGAAGGCTTTGATTTTGTATGTCTCTCATCGGGGGTTTGAGTACAGATTGAAATAGAGACGTTGGGGATAGGCTTGATACTTACTTGTTCTTTGGATCTTGAGGCATTGATTTCCTGTTGTGGGGCTTATTTCTTTGGCTCGTCTAACTTTGGCTCCTCCTTCAGACTGTCTACTTGGGTCTCTGATGCATCGGGAAGCTTAGTGTCTAGGACACTCTCAACTTCTTATTCTTTCTGTGGAATCTCCTGAATTTGGGCGTCGAGAATAGGGGAAGATGTCTTCTCTGGTCCCTTTCCTTCTTCGATATGCACAGGGGTCACAAGAGATACTTTTGAGCTCTCATCATTGTCATATATCTTTATCAGTTCACTTAAGGGGTTTGACGCATCAATCCTCTGTGATGCTTCGATGGTCCTTGGTTGAATTGAGACATCTGTCGGTGATATGGTCGTTGGTGTTGTGAATTTAGGGTCATCTAACCCGGTAATTTCATCAAGGTCCATGAATTCAAGGCCACTTGGTCCCATCTAGCTTTCATTCGGGTTGTTGGTAGGGAGCCTTGCCATGTTCATGATGTTTGGGTCATCGTGTAGCTGATCAATTATGCACTACACATGTTATAACATAAGTAACCCTCTCTACCATGTGTCTTGAGCCTCGAGAGGACTTATATCTTTCACCGGGGTTACATGGGGAATTTTTGTTGCTTCGACCTCTACCCGAGGAACCGTCGCTTCGGTCGCTAACATTTCTTATCTGTCTCTGAGGGCCTCTTGATATTATTGTTCTAGGATTTTCGGCTGTTCCTCTAGGCTCATGGCTCTGAGCCTAATCATATTAGGGTTAGCCATCCTTGCCACAACTGCATCCCAATCCTGAGCGTTTTCTGTGAAGACCTCGTATTCAAACCTATCGTGGGCATATGGCCAACATGACAATACTTATGATCTGTGCCTCAAGACTAGACCCCTTGGGTCATCTTTGTAGAAAAGGCTGGTTTGGAATCAGAACTCCAATTGGCTCAGTCCTTCCTGCTTGGCTTGACAGGTGTCTTTTACTAGGTAGAAGCCTATATGGAATCCATAAGTTATAAATGCCCGCTTCTTATCTTTCACCAGGGTAGCATTGTAACCTTGCAAGATGGTCTGGTAGTAGATTTCCCCCACAAAAAGCTGATCGGGGACATGCATAGGTAAAAGGTGTGGTGCTCTAGTGGACTTAAAAACCCTGATGTAAGTATCACGCTCATCCAATTACCAGTGACCAATCTTTGCTATCATGTTTTTGGCCACAGTCGATAGTCTCAGACACTCTTTCTTGAAAAGAATAAAATGAATGCGTGCGATGAATTCATCACATATGAGGGAGTAGGATTTTTTGTACCTTTTCTCCCACAGAATTTCGAAATACACATGGACCGGGAGCTTTGTGGCGTGCCAGCTTAAGTTCATGCTAGTGAATACGTTTCTTGCACACATGACGTCGACCAAGTATGACACCATGTAGAAGGTTGATGTCTCCCCTTCTTTCGGTGTCTGAGCCTATTGTATGCAAATGCTCAACTACTTTGAAATAATGGCTCCCTAATTGAAGTCACTCCTAGAGATAGCCACTGTGTATGCTAGAGGCATCCATGCCTCTAAAAACTTGGAGCAATCTTTCTCACCATACAGACGACAGATGAGTGCCATTTGGAAGATGTAAGGTTCTCTTAGGATGGCCATTTGGTACCATCCGGAGGTTCGGTTGGTGAATTTATTATCTTCTTGCCACCATGAGGCCATCAACCGGATGGTGTGGTGGCACTCATAAAATTTCACCACAAAATCAGTATTTAGTCTGTCCTCCAGGTCTTTAATCTTGTAGTACTTTTGGACCTCCACTGGAAGGAAAACTTCGATACATCCACCATCTTCATCGTTGATTAGGAACTTATGCATGTCTGTGTGGTCAATGAGCCATTACAACATCCCTATACAATGGAAACACCGGGGTTTATCTTGCTACCATGTGCAGGTAGGACCATCGGATATTTGGGAATACCTGGTCATCGAGCGCTCTCACATCCAGGTCACTGTGTGGGGTGTATTAAGGGAATTCCTCCCAAATGATCTTCTTGAAGGGTTCTCCCTAGTGTGGGAGTGTCGGCTTGGTCCCTATGCTATCCTCTGTGTCTACAAAGGCTTGAGGTTGAATGAAATCCTTCTTGGTGGATGTTTTGATAAACAGTTATGGTCTTGGAGCAAATTCTAGTTGTTTTTCCACCCCTGGAGAAGAGCCTTCTCTAACTTCTGATTCCTTTAGCTTCGACACTCTCATAGATCACCTGGTGGTTGGTTTTCATGGAGGCATTGTTCCTACAATCGAAACAAATCATTTATATCCTCTATACATAGAAATACTAGAAGAAAATGTATACATGAAGTGAAAACACAGAACAACTAGACTAGTACATACCTGTAACGCTTGCTAAACCTGTTTTTTTGATACTCACGGGATCTCAAAATCTTGTGAATTGTTTGTCTCGCTCCTCTGGAAGCTCTACAATTCCTTTACATGTAGAATGGTTTCATTTACAATGGCTCAAGAGAATTTAAATGGGGAAGAACTTATCGTGTCGCATCGACCAATTAATTCAGGTGATGAGTGAAATTCAAACAAATTTGCGGCCGAATCTATGCAAATTTAATTCATTGTGGGTTGACAACGGAGGCACGAAAGGTGGTGTGTTGAATCAGTAATTTCAAATGACCCTTTTGTTATTCGCACATGAGGTAGCAACTAATGCGAGATTTGGAATTAATTATTCTTTTAAATGCTTCGAATCTAAACGTATCTAGCGCTAAATCATCCCATCGTGTCTGTTATTGGGTAAAACGGTAGATGTGGACATGAACTAATCCACCTAGATCCACATGGATCTATAACAAAAAGAGACAGAATAAGACACTTTCCCTAGGTTGTGATCATTGAGTTTACTACCAAAAGAGGAATAGATAACGTACCTTATGAATCGCTTCCTTATTTCTTTGTTGTCCCTGCTTCACTCCAGTGCTCTTGTGGAATTAGATCTGCGATAACAAAAACCAACCAATGTGAAAGCAGCAATAGTAGAATTCAATGACAACCTAAACATGTGATCAATGAATCATGTAATAAAATACTAATCATTTTATGGGAAAGAGACGTGCCATCGTATTATATTAATGAAAAGTAGAAGATACAACCGAATTTCCTTGATGTTTCAAGTTCCCTTTTAGTGGTCCTTCGTTCCAACACACACATACACTTGATCTAAAATTCGCATGAAGATAATCCACAAAATCTTGATGGGAAAATGGTTGCCTCAAGCATCACTAAGAACAAGATTCTTCACACAGTCTTCNAGATAACTTATCAATAGATTTAATATCTCTTACTCGTTATTACATCCATTCATGAGGAGGAATAGAAAATAGTTCTTCTCCACACCCACTTATACACGCACTTGATGAAAACATAAACTTGTCTCTGGTCCAGAAGGAATTCTCCACTAAAGGCAGCTCTGAAATAGTTCTTAACAAAAAACAAAATGAGAGTTTCTTGCAACAACCATCGACCCCTAACTAATAGATCGATGCTCCTATTTATAACACACTATCAACCAAAAATAACTAGTAAAGTTCATCTAAGTAAACAAAATCGCCACATGGCGCTTTCTTCTATCAATTTTCTAAGAGACATCTCAAGATAACACTAAAGTGGATGACTCTTCCCATACTCTGACCACTTCATAAATAGATCCTCACATGTGTTGGCATATGTGAATATATGTTGTTCCATAGAGGCCGAGTAAACCTCTCTTATCTCCACCACTTGCACCTGATACTTGATTAAACTGGTACTTAACTATTGCAGCACAACTTGAGCTTTGATTGGGTGCTCCATAAACTGTCTCACCTGTCCTGGCTTGGTGTCTGTCACCTTTGCTATTTCTTTGGCCCATGATGAGTCTTGCACAGCGTGTGACTTGACTATGTCACATAAGTCAACAAATTCATCGGGTGTGCCAAACTTAGGGAGTCTGATGTATTTCATTACCCAATTGATCTTGATCCATTTTTTCTCACACTTGTCCCATTTTTCTTGAATTTCTTGGTGGGGTTCCTCGAACATTTTAACCCAATACTCGATCAATTTCCTTCTGCGGTCGATATTTCTTTCTATTAGCATGCAGATGTCATGCTCTTCGACATCTTGACCCTTTTGCACCGTGCTGATATATTCGATTATGTTCGTGGCTTATTGTGCTTTCTCGTACCACCTCTCCATATATTTTCACATCACAAGTGCCATGAAGGTGTCTTCCTGAAGCTCTTCTATCCTTGTTGTGAATAGGTGTTTCTCCTGTGTAAACTTGTTATAGGCCTCCTGGGATTCACTCCTTAGGAACACCGTGACCTGTGTGGTGTCATCGTAGTATTTTTCCAAGTGGAAAAAATGTTCCAATTCTTTTAGGGAAGAGACCAACTCCTCCTCATATATTTTATCCCTATCTAGGGTGGCATCTGTGATCACCATCCCTGCACCGATGAGTTCAGACATATTAGAATGTTTTGTGTTGATCAGATGTTCCTCTGTAGTGATGAGTATGGAGTGATCTAAATTGATTCTCCTCTTCTTGGTGTTTCTCTGGCTGAGAGCCTTCCTTTTCCGATCATAATATATAGCATGTATGTTGGCTACTTCGTCCACAGGTTTGGGAATCTGTTGATCCCCTCAGGTGAGTGTATTTCCCAGACTTCCGATAGTATATACTTGTTCAAGGTTGGGTTCTTGAACTTCCTCGTTGTGCTCTGAAGGCTTTGATTTTGTATGTCTCTCATCGGGGGTTTGAGTACAGATTGAAATAGAGACGTTGGGGATAGGCTTGATACTTACTTGTTCTTTGGATCTTGAGGCATTGATTTCCTGTTGTGGGGCTTATTTCTTTGGCTCGTCTAACTTTGGCTCCTCCTTCAGACTGTCTACTTGGGTCTCTGATGCATCGGGAAGCTTAGTGTCTAGGACACTCTCAACTTCTTATTCTTTCTGTGGAATCTCCTGAATTTGGGCGTCGAGAATAGGGGAAGATGTCTTCTCTGGTCCCTTTCCTTCTTCGATATGCACAGGGGTCACAAGAGATACTTTTGAGCTCTCATCATTGTCATATATCTTTATCAGTTCACTTAAGGGGTTTGACGCATCAATCCTCTGTGATGCTTCGATGGTCCTTGGTTGAATTGAGACATCTGTCGGTGATATGGTCGTTGGTGTTGTGAATTTAGGGTCATCTAACCCGGTAATTTCATCAAGGTCCATGAATTCAAGGCCACTTGGTCCCATCTAGCTTTCATTCGGGTTGTTGGTAGGGAGCCTTGCCATGTTCATGATGTTTGGGTCATCGTGTAGCTGATCAATTATGCACTACACATGTTATAACATAAGTAACCCTCTCTACCATGTGTCTTGAGCCTCGAGAGGACTTATATCTTTCACCGGGGTTACATGGGGAATTTTTGTTGCTTCGACCTCTACCCGAGGAACCGTCGCTTCGGTCGCTAACATTTCTTATCTGTCTCTGAGGGCCTCTTGATATTATTGTTCTAGGATTTTCGGCTGTTCCTCTAGGCTCATGGCTCTGAGCCTAATCATATTAGGGTTAGCCATCCTTGCCACAACTGCATCCCAATCCTGAGCGTTTTCTGTGAAGACCTCGTATTCAAACCTATCGTGGGCATATGGCCAACATGACAATACTTATGATCTGTGCCTCAAGACTAGACCCCTTGGGTCATCTTTGTAGAAAAGGCTGGTTTGGAATCAGAACTCCAATTGGCTCAGTCCTTCCTGCTTGGCTTGACAGGTGTCTTTTACTAGGTAGAAGCCTATATGGAATCCATAAGTTATAAATGCCCGCTTCTTATCTTTCACCAGGGTAGCATTGTAACCTTGCAAGATGGTCTGGTAGTAGATTTCCCCCACAAAAAGCTGATCGGGGACATGCATAGGTAAAAGGTGTGGTGCTCTAGTGGACTTAAAAACCCTGATGTAAGTATCACGCTCATCCAATTACCAGTGACCAATCTTTGCTATCATGTTTTTGGCCACAGTCGATAGTCTCAGACACTCTTTCTTGAAAAGAATAAAATGAATGCGTGCGATGAATTCATCACATATGAGGGAGTAGGATTTTTTGTACCTTTTCTCCCACAGAATTTCGAAATACACATGGACCGGGAGCTTTGTGGCGTGCCAGCTTAAGTTCATGCTAGTGAATACGTTTCTTGCACACATGACGTCGACCAAGTATGACACCATGTAGAAGGTTGATGTCTCCCCTTCTTTCGGTGTCTGAGCCTATTGTATGCAAATGCTCAACTACTTTGAAATAATGGCTCCCTAATTGAAGTCACTCCTAGAGATAGCCACTGTGTATGCTAGAGGCATCCATGCCTCTAAAAACTTGGAGCAATCTTTCTCACCATACAGACGACAGATGAGTGCCATTTGGAAGATGTAAGGTTCTCTTAGGATGGCCATTTGGTACCATCTGGAGGTTCGGTTGGTGAATTTATTATCTTCTTTCCACCATGAGGCCATCAACCAGATGGTGTGGTGGCACTCATAAAATTTCACCACAAAATCAGTATTTAGTCGCTCCTCCGGGTCTTTAATCTTGTAGTACTTTTGGACCTCCACTGGAAGGAAAAATCCGATACATCCACCATCATCATCGTTGATTAGGAACTTATTCATGTCTATGTGGTCAATGAGCCATTACAACATCCCTATACAAGGGAAACACTGGGGTTTATCTTGCTACCATGTGCAGGTAGGACCATCGGATACTTGGGAATACCTGGTCATCGAGTGCTCTCACATCTAGGTCACTGTGTGGGGTGTATTAAGGGAATTCCTCCCAACTGATCTTCTTAAAGAGTTCTCCCCAGTGTGGGAGTGTCGGCTTGGTCCCTATGCTATCCTCTGTGTCTACAAAGGCTTGAGGTTGAATGAAATCCTTCTTGGTGGATGTTTTGATGAACAGTTCTAGTCTTGGAGCAAATTCTAGTTGTTTTTCCACCACTGGAGAAGAGCCTTCTCTAAGTTCTGATTCCTTTAGCTTCGGCACTCTCAGAGATCACCTGGTGGTTGGTTTTCATGGAGTCATTGTTCCTACAATCGAAACAAATCATTTATATCCTCTATACAGAGAAATACTAGAAGAAAATGTATACATGAAGTGAAAACACAGAACAACCAGACTGGTACATACCTTTAATGCTTGCTAAACCCTATTTTTTGATACTCACGAGATCTCAAAATATTGTGAATTGTTTGTCTCACTCCTCAGGAAGCTCTAAAATTCCTTTACATGTAGAATGGTTTCATTTACAATGGCTCGAGAGAATTTAAATGGGGAAGAACTTATCGTGTCGCATCGACCAATTAATTTAGGTGATGAGTGAAATTCAAACAAATTTGCAGCCGAATCTATGCAAATTTAATTCATTGTGGGTTGACAACGGAGGCACGGAAGGTGGTGTGTTGAATCAGTAATTTCAAATGACCCTTTTTTTATTCGCACATGAGGTAGCAACTAATGCGAGATTTGGAATTAATTATTCTTTTAAATGCTTTGAATCTAAACGTATCTAGCGCTAAAACATCCCATCGTGTCTGTTATTGGGTAAATCGGTAGATGTGGACATGAACTAATCCACCTAGATCCACCTGGATCTATAACAAAAAGAGACAGAATAATACACTTTCCCTAGGTTGTGATCATTGAGTTTACTACCAAAAGAGGAATAGATAACGTACCTTATGAATCGCTTCCTTATTTCTTTGTTGTCCCTGCTTCACTCCAGTGCTCTTGTGGAATTAGATATGCGATAACAAAAACCAACCAATGTGAAAGCAACAATAGTAGAATTCAATGACAACCTAAACATGTGATCAAGGAATCATGTAATAAAATACTAATCATTTTATGGGAAAGAGACGTGCCATCATATTATATTAATGAAAAGTAGAAGATACAGCCAAATTGCCTTGATGTTGCAAGTTCCCTTTTAGTGTTCCTTCATTCCAACACACACATACACTTGATCTAAAATTCGCATGAAGATAATCCACAAAATCTTGATGGGAAAATGGTTGCCTCAAGCATCACTAAGAACAAGATTCTTCACACAGTCTTCAGCCTATTCTTCCATCATATCTCTGCTTAATCTTCCTTAACCTTTTACATGAGAAGCCCATGATTATATAGGAGAAGGTGAAGTGGTTTAAAGGGATGAGGATGATCCCACCAAATCATAGAAACCAATAGGATTGCAACCATACAGATGCCACCTCACATTCTAGAAGATTCCCTTTCTAGATACTTCATGAAACCTCTTTCCTCTTTTAGCTTTGGAACACCGTCGCACCCTGCCTATACAATAGCCTGCAAAAATCCCGTGGGCTAGCTATAGAGAAGCCTGCATAAATGTTAGATTTTTGCACTGTGTAATATGTGCAGCCTGCAGACCCTTTCTAAAAAGCAGCCTCGTAGAGGAGGAAAGAAGTTGCTTTTCTCAGTCAAAAAGTCATGTTAGGATCCTGAACACATGTTTGTGAAATCATCACTAGGGTGACCAAAAATATGTATAACAAAATTCCCCCCAAAGTATGAGGCTGGAACTCGTGATAGTTGAAATACTTTGTAAAAATGTGTGTGTGTGTCAGGAACAAGGAGCGCACCAATTGGGAACCTGCAAACAATCAAGAATCCACACTTATAATACCATGTCTGAAGTAGGCATTCTCATGCTCATACTATAAATGATTGAAATCATAAATATAAGTCATGGCCACCAATTATACACTTTGGATCCATGTCATTAAGATACTACATAGCCACTAGGAATACACTGTGGATCTATGTATTGGAAAACTCAGACACAAACATAGCCACACCACATACAAAGTGGATCTATGTGTCAATTCAAATCACAAATACTCCATTGCAACCTGGATCAAAAATGAGGAGGTCTAGGGTCTTCAATCCCGTCGTTCATTAGTACAAATATATCCATGTGATTACAAGTGCTAAAGTCGAACATGGTTAGAAACCACCTGATTACCGGTCTTTAATAAAAACCATTAACAAGTGTGAGGGAAATCACCATTGATGTCTATGACTCCCAAGGTACAATAGTACAATCCAATGAGTGTGAATAGATGATATGAAGTCAAACACTCGATGGAATCTCTTGATTAGGGATCAATGATGTAAATCCAACGTCGAAAGTGAAGAAACCTGCCATTGAGGTATTCAGGCTCTAAGGCACTAAATAATTTATAAGTCTTGTTCTTGGATAATGAACCGAATTCGACAGGCAAAAACTCGTCACAGGAGGGCCTTGATGTATCCCCCATCAAATGACTCGAAATGAGTAACAGATTTAGGGTAGAGAAAAGTACGAACATGATTTGAAACTGACAAAAGGAAGGTCGACATGATAGGAATTGACAATTGCAAATGGCCAACTCAATAGAGGGCTTGGTCAAACTTCTCTTGAACATATGAATGGCACGACACTGGTCTTGGCAGCATTGACTCAAAGATGACTCAAGATAGGAATTTGGAGAAATTCAGACGATAGATAAATGGATTTTCCAACCCGGATTCAAATGATGAAGGCGGTGCCATGTTCAAGAGCGATGCTTACTACCACTAACACAAATACAGAGACACACCTCTTTCCCAAATTTTCCCCCACCATTTCTAGTGAGTACCTCTTTATTTTTATGCAAGCTTGAGGAGGATAACATATTCTTGTTAATGTAAGCTCATCCTTCGGATGAGTCCCTCAGAGTATTTTTAACGAACTCTCAGAAGGAGTGGTTTAGTCCCATATGGATCTTACGATGTTTGTTTAACGAGTCAAAAGATAGAAAACTCGAAGGTTTCTCATGTTTATAGAGTCTGAAAAAACACTTAAAACATAACTCTCTCAATTCCTTTTTCATAAAATAGTTCGACAGGATCGAAAAAATGATAAACTATCACCCATCAAACGTTTTATTAAAATACTTTTATGAGTGTGAATAGAACAAGGTCACTTGACAATCTGTTCATTTTTAAGGAGTGTGAAAAGAGCTTAAAGGTTACTCTGTAAGTTTCATTATTTTCGTGTTACCATGACGAGTACAAAAAGACGACAAAAGTATACTCGGTTACGTTCTCATTGATTTTCGAGCATGAGAATGAACAAAGACTAAGCTCGAGGTTTTTCTAAAAACCCCTAAAAATTAATCGCAGACACGACAAAAAAGAAAAACAAATCTTAAAAATTGTCCATACTTCATTGTTCGGAACCCTAGTCTGCCCATATGAGAGAAACAAAACACTCACAAGACCATTAGGCTGGTAGGTTTTTGAGAAAAAACATTTAAATGATATAAAATATTTTTGGAAAAATTAAAAACGAGATAAATAGGGGTAAGAACTCATTTTCACTATTTCATTTTTATTTGGTCAAAAACTTGTATAAGATCCCTTTTTCACCTCATATTTTGGCAGTCGATTGTGGGGAGCATAGATGATCATTCAACAAATGGTTTGCATGAAAACGGTGAGTACCTCGTCTTCTTCCTTTTCAATGGTTCAAAATTCATTTTAATCGGTTAAAATATTATTTTTTGGGTGAATTTTTAGGCCGTAGGACTGCGTTGGGGCCGCTGCAAGTGCCCTATATCGGGGCCTGCAGAAATAAAGGATTTTTGCAGGAACCCAACAGTGCACCTGCAGAAACCCCGCTCTGTAAGTGAAGCCCAGTTGTGGCAGCCGAAAACTAAAAAAGAAAATGATGTGTTGGACCAAAATGAATTCCAAAAAATTATGGCTAAAGGTGCTAACTTCTTTCTTTCATTTCTATGCAGGTATTTTGATTGCAAATATGTTGGAGTGGAGAGAAAGAGAGCATGAAGACAATGATGCAATGGATTTGAATGATATGGGCACCATAAATTCCTTATGACAGTGTGGCTTGCTAAAGTTCTTCAAGATCCAAGGCATGAGAGCCCAACTGAGACTATTGGAATATTTGGTCCATATGGGGGACGTGGACCAACAAGTATTTCATGTGGGTGTTCATGTTCTTTCCTTTGACATCGAAGATATTTACTTCTTGACATGGCTATCCCATCGTGGGGTGAAAGTGACCTTAACAGGAGGTCAAGGTGGTGGTTTACCGATGAGTGAATACATCAGACGTTATTGTGTACTTGAGGCCGAGCGGTGCAAGGGTAATGTGGCTATCAGAGGGCTTCGTGATCTTATTCTTAGAACCATTATTTTCACCATTGCATGGATGGAAAGGAGTGATTCTCTACACATGGCTTTGTAGAGCTACTTCCAGTAGGTCATGGAATTCACAGAACCTCATGTGTTCAACTGGTGCGATGGAATCCTCCATAGTATGAAGACTCAGTTGACTAAGATCAAGAATGGAGAACTAAAGAAATTTGGGTACGGATCCATTTTGGTATATTTATTCCTAGAAATATTCCCTCACCTACGCTTACAGGTAGAGTGGAATATACCAGCGCCACGAGATCCATGGATGAAGCGGTGATGTGATCTCATGTCTCGACATGTAGCGGGGCCCATTATTAAATATAATGATACATTTTTTGTTGGCTGGAGCCCCAGATCTTGATGATCGATGACTACACATATGCCAGGATGGATTTTCTCCATGATCCTGACTTGGTGTTACCTGAGGGTTCTCAGTGGGGGGATCTAGGTAAGAAATTTTTTTTTCTTTTATGGTGTTTTTGTAAATTTTTCAAAATATTAAACACATTTTTATTTTTATTTTTATGTTTTCAATCCAATGACTAATCAAAATATTTTGACCATGCAGATGTAGGGCCATTCCGGCCCCCAGGTACATCCCCTATCCATAGGTGATGGGAATTAGTGGTAGTAACAAGATTGGATGTGAAAGATTATGAAGCAATCGAGCAGAATCTGGAGGGTTTGACTACAGGGATCCCAGATGTGTCGATCGACGAGGTCCCGAGGCATTTCCAGCGCCATACAGTAGGCATTTCTGGTCCATTGAGACAATTTCTTCGTATGGTAGAACAACAATAGTGTGTTAACGAGAGCAACATCCATGATTCCATTTTGTAGAAGTTATGAGCTTCATATTTTGATATTTTGGTCTTCGGACGAAAAACAATCTTTTTGTAAAAAACTTTTATCGTTATATATATATACACACATGAGGCTTCTACCAATTTATTTTTCTTTGTATAATACATGTGATGTGTGATTGGATTTATAAATGTCTCAGATGTCTATCTAATAAAGAATTAGCTAATGCATTAGTTAATGTATTTAGACATCTAGGAATGTTTTGATACTCGATATAATCAAAATAACATTCCAAGAGGCTAATTCGTAAATATAGCCGTAACAAAGTAGGACTTTAGATAGCATAGACATTACTTAAATGTAGTACTACAAGCTGTGAATCAAGTTGTATAACCAGGTGACAAATCCAAAGTGAGATAGCATTGGTCAATAATTCGATGACTGCGCTATACTCTGCTATATTATTGGTTGCACGACCGAGGCAAACACTGTGTAGACTGATAAGTTCATTCGTGGGTGCATAGATTTCCCATGCAACAGAATCTAGGTTCTGAGTACTACAACTAGTGCCATCGGAGAAACCAAAATGGGGTAATGAAGACTCTAACATATGGAAACCGGGAACAATGCAAGGTAAGTGGTCGAGGGTAGAAAGTCAATAACGAAAAATAAAAAAAAAGTAGCACACAACAGTATGATAAAATAAAATACAAGCACTCATGCAAAGATAGTCTAAGCATAGTACTTCTTCAAGTAAAGCCCATTTCTTGTTTCACTCAAAGGAATGCCATCATAATTTACTAACTCATAGGCTCCCTTCTCCAACACTCGTTTGACGATATAAGGGCCTCGCCACATAGCCTCGAATGTTTCGGCTCCTAGCAAATCACGATCTTGTTCATAGAGGAGAACTAGATCATCCTTAGAGAAAACATGTGGCTTGACATGTTTGTCGTATTGGGATTTGATGCATTTCTTCTGGGCTTCAATAACTAGGGTGGCGTCACGATGGGTATCCTCTAATTGCATAAGATACAATAGAAGTTCTTCTTCGACAGAGGTGTTGGGAAGGAGTTCGACGACTAGCTTCAAAGATGGAATTTCACATTCAATCAGGATAACAGATTCAATGTCATAGACTAGTTGAAAGGGGGTAAATCCCATAGTAGACTTCACGGATGTCTAATAGGCCCATAATTCTGAGAACAACATCGTGTGCCAACTGGAATTATGGATTCCTATTATCCGATGAAGCATAGTGATAAGGATTTTATTGATTGCTTTAACTTGGTTGTTGGCTTGTGGATAGTAGGGGGTTGAGTTTTCATGATGAAGACCCAACTTGTTGGTAAGTTCAGACATCATAAAGTTTCAAAAATGGCTACCATGATCTGTAATGATATCTTGTGGGATCCCGAATTGAGTAATAATGCGATTAAAAATGAAAAGTGTTGCAGTTTTTCCCGTATTGTCTAATGTAGGCATCGCCACAAGATAATCACATTTCCCCTGACATGACACAGTAAATCCTAGGATTCATATGGATTCCACACAAAAGACACATTTATGTGGGTTTAAGCATATGCGATAGAACCGACAACGAAGGAAAATGGCTCGGAGGTAGGTTGGATGATCACTACGATGCATGGAATGTGCTAGTAGGTCATCTAAATATGGTTGTAAAATATGATTAATATCATGGAAAGCATAAGATGTCACACATTAAAACATCGCATAGATGTTCTTCAAACCGAAGGGTCGTTTTCGGTAGGAAAACGTTCCCCAAGGACAAATGAAAGAGGTTTTGTGTTGATCCGTAGGTAAGATATTGATTTGATTATATCCAGAGAAACCATCCATCAAAGAGAATATTTCACTTCTGGCGCAATCGTCGATGATTTGGTCAACGAAGGGGGTAGGAAAGTTGTTCTTAGGACAAGCTTTGTTGATATCCCTATAATCAACATAGAAATGGATCATACCTTGTTTCTTGTTAACTGGAACTAGATTGGATACCCAATCAGTCAAAGCCACTGGATAAATAAAGCTAGCTTTAAGAAGTTTTTCGACTTCAAGCTTGATAGCAACTACTTTATGAGGGTGGACTGGTGGAAGTCTCTATCGAATGGGTTTAGTGTCCGGGTAGGTCTTGATTTTGTGTACAACAATATCAGGGTCAATACTTGGCATCTCTTCGTATCTCCACGTGAAGATGTCACGAAATTCTTGAAAAAGTGATTTATATGTGGCAACCTCATCGGTGGAACATGAAGCTCTGATGTGGACATTTTCAACAACTCCAGGTTTAATAGATATGTCGAGGGGGATGGTGGGTGAAATTTTATTTAATTTCCCTTCGTATAACACATTGTGTGTGGATTCAGGAACCGAAGAAATAACGACAACGGTCGACGGAGTCGAGATCTGTTGGTAACTCTCGATGGTGTGTTGTTCAAGAAAGAGAATGGAACGATGATGCCCATCATGCCAAGGGGTATATTCCATTGACATAACTAACATAATCATCTTATCTGTGGGAAAAATAATGTGGAACGGATCAGGAGATGAATCACTGAGAGAGGGAGTAGAAGGTTCAGCCGATTGAATGGCTTGGTAAGTGAATTCAACCAGACTTAAAGGCATCTGGTCACCATAGTGAAGATAATCACCAGGTTCGGGTACTATCCATGGGTCAGAATACATGGGAGGTTTGCGGACGGAGGTGGAAATCATATTAATCGAGGCAACCAAAGGAGGCAGAACGTCGGGTGGTGGGATCCGAAATGTACCCATCAGAGTTGAATCTTTTAGTAGACCCACACCGACATTCTCATACCTAGGGGGTGTCTTTGCAATGAAAGTTACGTTGTTGGTATGTGTATCAGATTTAAAGAAGGCTAGTTGGTCTACTGTAACCACTTTTCCCTTATGTGGAAAACACATGATACGAAAAATAATAGACATGATTGTACGCATGGAATTGATCCAACTATGGCCAAGTAAGAGTTTGTAATCGAGAGGTGTGTCAAAGACCTCAACTTCAACGTTGATTGTTTTTCCTTCTAACGTAATAGGCAACGAAGGGAGTACACCATAGGGTTTAAAGCCAAATCCATTAAAGGCTTTGAGTATGTTGTGTGATTCATTTAAGGAAGGAGAGCCAATGGATTTCTAGTAGGAAATAGACATGAAACACGTCGAGGCATCCTCGTCAATAACTGTTCTAAAAATGTTCTTGTTGGGGACAACAACTTGTATTTGAAATGCGAGCTGAGGGGCTAACCCTGGAACGTGATCTTCCAAGTCAAAGATTATTAAATTTGTATCCATAGGGTAGATTCCACTGATAGATTTTAATAGTGCCTTCTGTTGTGTAGGACAACTCTAAAGGACTTTGAGGGCTGACATCACAGATGGTGCTTGCGCCAGATCCTCTACAATACTATAGTTCTGGGCAACATGTGCAGGAAGATTGAAAGCAGAATTTCTAACCATGCCCTTGGGAGGAGGGAAAAGGACTGTATCAGGGTTCGGTCATTCGCGATGAAGAGGACCAATGGGAGGTGGAGCCGAGGGAGATTGTTGAACCAACGAAGGTGGTATATCGTTGACTTTCTCCTTGGAGGAAGAGATATCTTTGACACAAGTGGTAAGTGTGATTTCATTCTTCTTTCAATCATCGTTACACATAAGTACATAGGAGGTAGTGGAGGAAGAAGGTTGATCATGGATGACCAATTGAGCATGTTGTTGAGAAGGGAAGGGTTGACACAAGACGACATGTGTAGGAGGTTTTGGGGTCCCTTGAAGGAACTTCATGACCTCATCACGTCTCGGACATGCCTTCGTGTAGTGATCATCACCACAGATAAGGAAAGGATAGTGAGGTTTGTGTTTATCCTTATCATCAACAGGTTGTGTCTTGGTCTTGTCGGATTGTGGGTTGTTATTTTTATCCTCCTTATTCCTACCCTTCCCTTTTTAGATTTATTCTTACTGGTAGGAGTCGATTGAATGACGTTCACTTATGAAGTTTTACCTATGGGAGGGGTGGGTGTCGAAGAAATTTGGACATTAGAAGCATGGGATTTTGGATTGGTGTCAGAGGCCTGCACAGATTGATTTTGAGCATGGAAAGTACCTATCACACCATCAGCGGCATGAGAAGCGGTTGGGCTTGTTGAGGTGGTCATGGTAGAAGGACGAGGTGCGTCAGGGAGCAGATCGTAAAGAGTGCCCGTTTGTGAATAAACAAGATAGAGGTATTGGAAACGATTGATCGATTGTTCTTCTGTGACAGCTCCACCCATGGAAATTTATTTAGATATGTCATTCACGAAGGATTTAGTGAACCATTTTGCCAATAACTGATCGGGAAGGTTGATTTTGATTAAACATCGTCTTCGTCTCCACTCATGAATGTGACCAGAGATATAAGTGGCTTTATTTTTCTTGAAAGAACTCAAAATATTGGTGCCCATTTCATAACGGATTGGAAACTAGTAGTGAGTGAGGAAATCCATGGCTAGGGTATTAAATTCGGTGAAGAAGCTTGTGGTAATTCTATATACCACTTTGCAGTTGAACCTATGAGAGTTCGTTGAAAAAGACGTAATCGAATGGAGTCATCCATTAAAGAGTTGGATGAAAACCAAAGGTGGAAAGTAATTACATGATTGTTCAGATCCTCCCCTGGTTTACCATCAAAATTAGGAATGTTGGATGGTAATTTGGCCGGTATGATAGGCCAATGAGGAGAGTGATGGATAGGGTCATTCAAAATTCTAGACAATTCGGGAAGATCCAAAGTGGCTAAGAAGGGTAATTGTCTATTCACATGAGGGTACTGGTGACTTTGGGGAGGAAGTCTCGTCGGTATACCAGTAGGACAGTAAGCAGTTTTCATATGATGTGAAGATCCTAGCAGATTCGACTGGTGATGGGGAGGCATGTAGCCCGTGGGGTTGGGTTGGTTAGGGATGTTCCCTTGAAAAGGAGTATTGGACTGAACATTTGGGCCCCATGTGGGATTCAAAGAACCTGGATATGGTTGACCATAGTTAGGGGGTACCAAAACACTAGCTTGAAAAGGTTTCCCCCAAGAGGGTTGTGGGTTTGCTTGAAGGTTCCAAAGGTGAGATAACAAGTTTGACGTGTTCGGTCTAGATTGTGAATTATAAGTTCGAACCTAAGAATGTCCTTCATATGTAGGAGGCACCCCATTTTGAGTGTCACCCCCAGATTGAGGTTTCCCCCCGGCATAAGATTACCCTCCAATAGGAATCTGGTAACCAGAAGTGAGTAGATGATGAGTGTTACCAATTGGATTAGAGCCACTAGGGCCAGCTCCTCCATGAAGAGGTGGATAAGACCCTCCAGAGAGAACCTAGGAAGGTGTGGGAACATAACCATCAGAGGTATTATGCCCAAGTGGTACTCCAGATGGAATCTGGGTATGGATGGCAACAGAATGGTTCAAAGCATGATACCCAAGGGGAAGATAAGGGGTAGGTCTAAAGGAATGTGGTGTACCAATGGGATCATGGTTAACCATTGTATTCCCGGTGGGAATATTCGTAGCATGAGGAAGAATTGTAGAGTGGGCCATTTGAAAAGGCATGGTTGAAATAGGACTAACTGACTGTGCATCTAAACCAACAAAGAGATAGGTAGTTGTATTGGGAAAATGACCTAGGGATACTGTGAGGATGACAGACATCTTGGGTAGCTCAAGGATGGTGGGTATATTCTCTCCTTCACCTAAGCCATAAAGGTATCGCACCGTACAAGGTGGGATTCTAAATATGTTAGTAGTCCATAAAGGATCGTCGTCTCCAAAAGGTCCGGTTAGAGTTCTAGAAGAAACAACAACAAGTTCCCCAACAAAATTCATCCGAAGAAAACATCTTTCATATCCAGGAGGGATGCAGAAAGCTTCCATGGAATCAGAAATAATTAAGAAACTTTCCAAAGTGGCTGAAACTTCCTCTTGTATTACATTGGTATCCTGGGCTTCACTCTGTTGAGGAGAGCCCTCTAATGTGTGAGCAGGTATAGGGGTAGAATCTTCCATGTTTTTCAGTGGAAGTACTTGTACCCTGCGTGGATGATGGGGAGGGTCTATGTTGGCGGAACCAAAAATTCAATGAAAAAAATCTATGTCCAACTACGAAAAAAAACAACACTCACTAATAAAATCTAGAGTTCAAACCAGGCAAACAAACCTTTTCATTTCAAATTCACTATTTGGTGATGAAATCAAACGTCACAAGACCAAGATAAGAAGGGGTTGGGCTAGGGTGGAAAATTTACGTTGACGACCTGCTTAATGGACTTACACCTTGGTGAAAGCTTCCACACATAATCGTGGTTATACCCTCCAAAGAGCCCGAGTGAGTCTGGCCAACGTCGATTCTAGGTACCTTGAAGACTTGCCCCTTCATAGTCACCTTGTGTAAGATCCTAAGAATATAGGCTACTAAAGTTACCACAAACAACAATGATGCATGGGGAAACAATCGACAGTCTAATCCACATGAAAGGGTAGGGTATCGAGCCTGAAATAAAATTGAAAGGCGTCCACTCATCATTGTGGGTATACCTTCAAGAGACCCCCATAATACGTGCAATATCTACACTGAGATCAACAAAGCAGGGTGAGTAACTCTGCCAATCTCAATTGGACCTTAGGTTTGACCCTTGTGTGAGAAGGGATTCCTAAGAAAAAAATTTGCAAATGGATTTGAACACTCCCTATCACAAGATACTATTGTGTGTTTTGTTCTTTGAAGAATGTGTCTCACTGCCTATTCCAAAGCTCTAGCCTAGCTAATGTTGGTGTAAAAGAGCCCTAGAAAATAAAAGTTGCTACTTGAGTTTTAAATTTCACAATGTTTTTAAGAGGCTATTGTTACTCAAGAGGTAGACGGGAATGAAACCAATGTTGTGTAAGAATTCGACCCAATATTGTGCAAATAGAAATGAATGATGCAAACTTTCGTTCGATGAATTCTATATACAGTAGGGAGAAAGTATTTTTCTAAAACAATGTGAACTATGACGTACAATTCCTTTTCTTTGAATGTAATACCAAACAATCATCAACTATATAATTTCATTATTTGTTCTCTTTCAATTTTTTGAATGCCAGTATTTTCTGTGTATATGATTACCTAGAAGACTGAAAGAATTTAATTTTTTCCTTTCAAAAAACCAAAACAGGGATGGAACTAAGAAAGGATAAGCAATCAATGAAAATAAAATATTCAACAAGCACCCAAATCGATATTTCAATGGAGATAAAAATAAAAATGGCAAAAAATGTTTCTTCAAATGTGAATAAAAAATGGTCTTCTGATCATTAAACAATCCAAAATGTGCAACCAACTTACAACTTCAAATCCAATTGAAGATTTTTAATCGAGCAAGCACTTAGACACAAATCTAGAGATTATACCCTTATCGATAAAATGAAAAATGAAAAATGAAAAAGATCAAAAGATAGGTGTTCGATCTCCAAAACCAATCGAGAGCAACTTAAAAAGTCAGGAAAAAGTCAAGAATTGGCATTAAAAATCCTTTCCCAGCTGACTAAAGAAAAAATCGATAACAACAGAGGTCAAAACCCAATCCAAAAAATTTCTCGAACGTCGCCGTAGGCTGGCAGTATAATGCAGTGTGGAAATGAAGAGTTTCCGCAGGCTAGAAACAAACAGGGTGAAGAAATCCCACACTGAAATAAACTAGCAAGGTGGAGAAATCAAATGTTTCCACAGGTTAGCTATAAGGTGCAGTGCGGAAGTGTTTGAAAAATCAAGAAATTTGGAGAAAAGGGAAAAGCATCCAAGTGGATTTTCAAACCTGGGGAGTTTGAATGGATCTCCCACAGACTCAGAGACCGATTTCAAGAAAAAAGAATAGGTCAAAAGAGAATGGCCAACAAAAAACCACAATAAAATTGTTCTTCCCCAGTGGAGTCGCCAATTTTGTTATTGGGTAAATCGGTAGATGCAGACATGAACTAATCCCCCTAGATCCACCTGAATCTATAACAAAATGAGATGGAACAAGACGCTTTCCCTAATTTGTGATCATTGAGTTTACTACCAAAAGAGGAATAGATAACATACCTTATGAATAGATTCCTTATTTCTTTGTTGTCCCTGCTTCACTCCAGTGCTCTTGTGGAATCACATCTGCGATAACACAAACCAACCAACGTGAAAGTAGCAATAGTAGAATTTAGTGACAACCTAAACATGTGATCAAGGAATCATGTAATAAAATACTAATCATTTTATGGGAAAGAGACGTGCCACCCTATTATATTAATGAAAAGTAGAAGATACAACTGAATTTCCTTGATGTTGCAAGTTCCCTTTTAGTGGTCCTTCGTTCAAACACACACATACACTTGCTTTGAAATTCGCATGAAGATAATCCACAAAATCTTGATGGGCAAATGGTGGCCTCAAGCATCACTAAGAACAGGATTCGTCACACAGTCTTCAGCCTATTCTTCCATCAATTCTCTACTTAATATTGCTTAATCTTTTGCATGAGAAGCCCATGATTATATAGGAGAAGGTGAAGTGGTTTAAAGGGATGAGGATGATCCCACCAAATCATAGAAACCAGTAGGATCGAAACCATATGGACGCCACCTCACTTTCTAGAAGATTCCCCTTCTAGATACTTCATGAAACCTCTTTCCTCTTTTAGCTTTAGAATGTTTCCGCACCCTACCTATTCAACAACCTGCGGAAATCCCATGGGCCAACTATAGAGCATCTTGTGGAAATGATAGATTTATGCACTGTGTAATATGTGCAGCCTGCAGACCCTTTCTAAAAAGAAGCCTTGTATAGGAGGAAAGGAGTTTTTTTTCTCAGGAAAAAAGTCATGTTAGGAGCCTGAACACATGTTTGTGAAATCATCACTAGGGTGACCAAAAATATGTATAACTTTGTCTCTTTCCTACTGGGAAGATCGGGGATCGAAAATTTGTTATGGGTGTTTCCGTTGATATCCTCCTACAAAAAAATTTGATGCCGATCGATTTCATTGTACGGTGCTAACGTGGAAACACTGGCTTGGGACACATGGCAATGAAGACTGGTGAATTAACTTGTGGGTAATAATTGAAGTTAGGATTTTATTCTAGTTGTGCATTCTTAAACTAGACCTGGGATCGTCAATGTCGAAAAGGTATCGGGGATCAGTGATCGGGGACAAACTTATTGCATATTTTTCTTTAGGTTAGTGTCTTAGAAAAGTTGTCAATGCCAAAACGCTTTGGGAATCAGTGATCAGGGAAAAATCCTTAGCATGGTCACAATATTCGTCGTGATTCGGTTTTCTTTGATTCTGACAAGTGCGTCGGGTATCATCTATCGACGATATCATTTCCTTTTTTCTTAAAGTTCACTCCCTTTGCCTTTTAATGATGCTGAAGGGGATCGGTTGTCGACGATATCCGTATGTGATACTTATCGTGAAACAAAAAATTCCTTTCACCGATACCGATGAAGATCGGTTCTTGGTGACTGAGGTTTTCTGAGTGATTCCTTTTTACCTTTAAATTTCTTCCGATGCCGAATCTTTTACCGCGTCGGGTGAAGTGTCTTGGTTGTTGATTCCTTATTTAAGTGTTAAGTTTTTTTAGTTCATGGGGTTTTCATAGATTCAAGAAAACTTTGAAAGACTTAATGAGAGTCAATATGATAAGCAAAGGAAA
>JZKD02S1643281.1:117790-131981 GCA_000966675.3 Picea glauca
CCTCAAAATGGCCCCGGAAGTGAAAACCTGCTAAAAATAGTAAATTGCCAAAATGGCCAGAAAACTGTTTTGAGCCATTTGGAAAAGGTGGGTGGCCCTCGATATCCACCTAGATAATACATGGTCAAAGTTAAAAGGTATGGAGACTCAATACTGCCTTTGGTTGGAGGTATAGGTGAAGTATAAGTGGCCGCAACCATGTAACTAAGTTGAGTGTCAGGGGGACAACAAGACGTGGGATGAAGTGTGCCAGATGCGGGACAAAGTGAACAAAATCAAAGGGCAGTGGTAAGTGGCCTACAAGATACTCAAAGTATTCAGATGATGTCAACAAGGGTAGATGATAAAAGGGTTCCCCAACCAAAGGGCGACAGGGGTTGCATTTTCCAAAAAGGGAAGAAGGTCGCCAAAGGTGACGACAAAATGGAAATGTTGGAAACAAAGGTTTTTGTACAAGAAAATAAAGAATAAGTTGGGATGAGTGTACAAATACAGAAACGGGTGCCCCAGTGTAATATGGTTGGGCCGGTGAGGGAACCATTTGTGTAGAGAACTGGTGGAGGGTGGGGCCCCCATGGGTGGGTTTTTGTATGAGGCAAGTAAAATGAAGGGAAATTTGCAGAGGGGAAAATTTATTGTGGATGAAATGGAGGGTTCATGATAATGTGGAGGTGCAGTCAAAATAGAACTTTGAAGAGATAATCCGGGAGTCTGGGGGAAAGCTAGAAAAATGAGGAGAAGGAGTATGTGGCTGATTCATGACATGATGTAAGACTATCGGGACTCCCATCCCTAAAGGTTTTTGAAAAACTGCATGAGTGTCAATGTGAAAAAGGATGCTATGAATGGGACAACTCATGTGGGGGAGAGTTCTACTGGGTGACAATACCGAAGATGCAGATGGAGGTGTTGGTACTGCAGAGCCGGAGATGAGGATCCTAGAGGTAAATTATAGAGGGTGTGATTGGAGATGCAAGTGATCATGAGGGAATGATTACATGCCAGTGCTGATTATATACCTAAAGGGGTGGTGTTGAGAGATGATGACCAAATACCTGTACACATGAACACAAAATACCCGACGTGAACAATATCTGAAGAGAATCGAACATATCAGAATTTATTTGATAATTGTAAACATGAGCACGCGTACCTGAATGGGGTATGAAAAAAATGGAACCCTAGGGGATTAGGATAAAAGGTAGCCCCGGGACTGTCATGATGTAGATTACAGGATGCTGATCCCGTGGCTGAAGACGGATCGAAGAATGGACGCCCAGATCTCCCGGAATGGAGTTTGGAAGTTTGGCGAAAAAAGACCTATATATAGTTGTAGGGCCCACATCGCCACCTCATTTGTACTTGTTGCCAGAGTGATTGGATGAGAGGTATTCAAAGGAGATTTGGAGATTCCGGGAGAATGAGGTAGTCGATCTAGATTTTACGATCTTCAGGTTAGTAGTCTGATCATCCTGCATAGAATTAGGGTTTCCATTTTTGGACAAGAGCTATACGGAGGGCCGTACACTGGTATTTAGGGAGGTGGGCCCAGAAGTGCGTGAGCGATCTGGGAATGTGCGTGCATAAGTGTGCGCCTGTCATCTGGACAGTCGTGCATGGGTGCGTGTCTGTATAGCGGGCAAGTGCGCTTTGATGCATGCATGTATGTGTGATAGGGGTGCATGGATGCACCCCTGTAGGGTAAACAGGTGTGCATTGAGGTGTGCTTGTGAGATGGACAGGCATGCCTATGGGGTGACTAGGCACGCATATGTGTGCACCTATGGAGTGAATAGGCACGTATATGTGCACACCTATGGAGTGAATAGGCACGCATGTGTGCGTGCCTGTGGGTTTAAACAGTTTCACCTTTGAGGCAAGGTTGACGGGTGTAAAACTTATTTTTTAATGTTTTGGATGGTCAATATGGCTGACCAAAGATCATTTTATGTGGCTTCAGGTGATAATTGTGCACGATGCCAGTTGGCTGGTGAGAGCAAGACTGGCCTCAGCTGAGGGATGTTGTGGCTATTGAGAAGCCTGAGGTACATGCTACTTTGGCATCCTGTGGGCTGCTAAAGTTCTTTGAGTGCCCGTTGATACGGACGCAGGAGTATCTCCTGCAGTTTTTGATCTGGATGTGGAGTCTGGACCTGCATTGTTTTTTAGTGCTGGGAGAACAGATTTCCTTCACTACGGTGGAGGACATATATTTTTTGAATGGACTCCCTTTTCGGGGAACACCCCTACCAGCGGAGCCAGTATTACCTAGGGATGTGACACTAGTGACAGTGGGATGGAGGTTCTGTTCGGGGGTGAACTTTATGTCGAGCTCTGTTGTGAGCATTGGGGCGATGGATGCTCTAGTGCATCATTGTATAGCAGCGATGATTGTGAGAGTGGACGGGTCCGTTGTGACTCAGTGGATCAGTGGTGGTCAGCTATGTGTGATGGAGAGGGTATTGGCCGGTGAGCACTTTTCCAAGGGGCTTACGCTGCATGCCAGGATGGTAGGGTAGCTGGACCGTTGTCGGTCCATGGATATAGGAGAGTTTTCTTTTGGGTCCATCCTGGTGGCCAATTTTTTGGGGAGGGTGCCTATGTTGCGCCCTAGTATTTTATTGGGCACTCCTAGGGCGTGAGAGCCACGATTGAGGCGGTGGTAGACTATTTTTCTTCGCCATGGTGGTGGTGAGGGAGACCATGTTTTTATGGATGAGGCGGCACAGGTGTGGTGGAAGATGCCACAGGTGATATTATAGTTTCCATACGCTGGTGTCGACTTCCAAAATGATCCGGACATGGTGTTGCCTCCTGGGGAGGTTTTTGATCACCAAGGTATGTTTATGAGTATTGATATATAGATTTGTTTGTGATAGCATGACATATGTATTTGGTATAGATGTTGATACTATCATTTGGTTGTTTGTATGTGCAGATGTCGCTTGCCTGGAGCCGGGGAGACCGCCATGAGTAGGAGAGAAACGGTAGCGTGAGGACACCAAGGTGAGACTAGCCGATGCAGAGAGAGTAGTGAGGAGACGTTGGTTCGATGACCCAGGTGTTGGGCCAGCACATGCTCCTCTAGCTGATGTCAGAGTATATTTTGAGGATATTCGTCACCACCTGGAGGCGGTGCTACAGGGTGTGCCTAAGGGCATGTGGTTGCACATCCAAGATGAGGGTATCCTGGAGTAGTGTGTGGGTATTCCACCACCGTGGTAGGCCGTGGTACGACGAGAAGTAGTATTCGGTGCTGCGATGAATGGATGGTTACCTCCCAGTCCGGGGGGACCACCACCTGAGGGAGGGCCAGGTGGTGGTGCTCTAGAGGCACCTTGAGTGGTGCTCTATGTATTGTTGTATTTTTTATATATAGGCTGGTGAGCCCATTTTGTACCGAGGTGATTCACTAGCCTGCGGATACATGTATGTTTGTATGTAAACATTTGGATGGCACTGTGGACCGTCTGATATATATATGAGTATACATTTTGAGATCGATGTGATGTTTACATGTGTTTGTTTAATGTTTGATGAGGTCTAATCTATATATGTTGTGATAGTTTTGTGATATGTTTATGTATGTGTAGAGGTATTTTGATGTGATATATGCCAGTCTAACACAATGTTAGCTATGTTATCTGCAATTTGATTCAATTGTCTTGGAATATGTGTAAATGTAATGAAATCAAAATGTCAAGATAAAATTCTAACCTGTAGGCATTTGCGGAAGAGGCACGGATCACAGACGCAGTACACATTGTTGAGCTGGAGGACGACTAGTTGAGAGTCAAGGAAGACACTAAGGTGAAAAATACAACGATGGCATGCATCGGTGAGGAGGCCAATAATGGTAGCATATTTGGCTTGGTTGTTGGTGGATGAACCCAAACATATGTCACTTGAATGGAGCATTTCATGTGAGGGGGTATAGAGGGCCCAAGTTGTTGAAGCGATACTTTGTGTCCAATGGTTGGCGCCGTCAGCGTAACCGATGTGGTAGGCTGGTGAAGGAAGCATCTATCAATAGAAAAAATGATAGTTTAGATGTGAGGGATGGAAAAAAATAGTAAAAATGCTATAAAAGAAGAAATAACCTAAAGTCGAATGACTACACTTAGGCGTAAAATTTCTTTAAGTATAACCCGTTGACAGGTTCTTTGAGAGAGAGGCCTTCGGGAGAGGCCAAGATGTAGGCGCCTTTAGTGAGGCAATGTTGGATGATGTAGGGGCCATGCCATAGTGACTTGAATTTACCATGACCGAAGGTATTGTGAGAGATATCATAGGCTAGAACGAGGTCGCCTTTGTGAAATGAGCGAAGGTTGACATGGAAATCAAAGGTATCTTTTGAGCATTTTTTAGCTGCTTCATTGTTCTGTAATGAAGAGAAACGATCTTCATCCAGAGACTCTAGGTGAAGCAAGCACTACTCTATGGGAGCAGTGTCAGGTAATAGCTCAATTGCGGTGTGCAAGGTGGGAATTTTTCACTCGATGGGGAGAGTGGCCTCAACCCCATGGACTAGATGAAATGGGGTGAAACCGGTGGTTGTTTTCATGGACATTCGGTAAGCCCATATCGTAGAAAATAACATGTGATTCCAATTGGTCTTATGTTTATTAACTTTGCATTGTAACATGGTCTTGAGGACCTTGTTAACTGCTTCGACCTATCTGTTATATTGAGGGTAATAGGGTGAGGAAAACTCATGAGAGAATCCCAATCGAGATGAGAGTTCAACGAAAATCTCATTCTCGAAGTGTTTCCAATGATCGGAAACTAATTGTAGTGGTACTCCAAAGCGGGATATGACGTGGTTAAAGAAAAAATGCACTGCAATGTTAGCAGTGTTGTTGAAGGTGGGCATAGCTTCATCCCATTTGGTGAAGTAATCGACTGCGACAACAATGTATATTTGGCCATTGTTGGAGGGGGGATTACACGTCATGAAGTCGATGCCCCATTTATAGAAGGGGCCTGCAGTAATGACGAGGTGAAGAAGAGCGGGTGCTGCTCGTGCTTTGTTGGCGAAAATATGACATTGCTCGCATCGCTTCAGGGCATGAATGCAATCGTGGAACAATGTAGGCCAAAAATAACCTGCTCGGATGATCTTCTGAGTAGTGGACATTCCCGAAAGATGGCCCCCACATGCACCGCTATGACAATCAATTAAGACTCTATCGGCCTTGTAAATAGTTAAGCATCGATGAAGGATGGTGTCAACTCCTTGCCGATATAAGATATCTCCGATGAGGAGATAGTGGGGGGCTTGGTGACGGATATGACGACGATAATCTTGTGAGAGGTGGTTACCGAAATTTTGAGTTCGTAGGTAGACGAGGAGGTCTCCGTACCAAGGGTCATCTGAAGTGATGTAAAAGAGATGTTCATCAGGGAAGTTGGTATTGACGGGGGCACTGGTAGTGTCTAAGGGGAAGGCCATGAAAAGTTTGGCGAGGACAAGTGATTTCTTACTCTTGGGTGTTGAAAATTCAAAATCGTACTCCTGGAGGATAACGATCCATTGAGCAAATTTTCCATTAATTTGCTGACGATGGAGTAAGTATTGCATAGGGTTTGAATCGGCTACGACTTTAGTCGTGCAAAGCAGGATGTAATGACGTAGTTTCTAGACCGCAAGGAAAATGGCCAGGGTGAGTTTCTCTTCGTGTTTGTACTTCAGGGGTGGGCATGAGAGGTTTTTAGTAATGTAGTAAATGACATTCTCACAACTATCATCACCAAGTTGGATGAGAACTCCTACTACAAAGACTGTTGAGGCTGAGACGTAGAGGATATAATCACGATTGTAATCGGGTGCATTGATTAAAAGGGAGTTGGAGAGAGCCTCTTTAATATCGTCAAATGATTGTTGGGCATGTTCATCCCAGTGGAATGGGATGTCATGGCATAGTAAGTGAAGGAAAACATGTGCTCGAGTGGCATAGTCTGGGACAAATCACCGTAATAAATTGTCTTTTCCTTGTAAGCTCTGTAATTTGCGTAAATTCCGTGGGGGGGGAGGATCTCGGTTATGGCCCAGACTTTGAGGGGATCCACAATGATACCACTTTGGGAAATGATGAATCCGAGGAGGTGCCCGGAAGTGATGCAGAAAATGCACTTGAGAGGGTTCAAATGGATGTTGTACTGACGACAACATTGAAAGACAATCCGTAAATCCGCAAGATGTTGGGTGCGGTGTTTAGAGCGAGCAGTGAGATCATCCAAGTATGTGAGAATGATATGAGCCAGATCGTGAAAAATGTATGTCATCACCCACTGGAAAGTGGCGCCAGTGTTCTTTAGGCCGAAAGGCATGGCACAATAAGAAAACGTGCCCCGAGGGGTGGTGAATGTGTTTTATATTGATTAGCCGGATGGATTTGTATTTGGTTATAACCAGAGAAACCGTCCATGAAGGACAGGGCCTCATGGTCGGCGCAATCGTCCATAATTTGATCGATGAAAGGTGTTGGGAAGTTGTCTTTGGGACAGGCGTGATTGAAATCACGAAAGTCCGTGCAGACGTGGATAGTGCCCTATTTTTTGTTAACAGGTACAGGGTTGGAAACCCGTGATGTGTAGGCGATGGGGTAGATGAACCCAGTCGTGCGTAATTTGTCAATCTCAGTTTTGATGGCCACTGCTTTGGATGGGTGTAGAGGTCACTGTTTTTGACGCACGGGTGTAATGTCAAGCCAAGTTTCGATGCGGTGTTCGACAATAGAAGGATCGATGCCAAGCATTTCTATATATGACCAGGAAAATATATCCTGATATTCTTGGAAGATGGCTTCATAGGCGGGGATTTCTTGAAGAGTGCAAGTGGCACCAATGGTGATTTCCTCGATGACTCCATTTTTTATGGAAATATTGATCTTGATAGTTGGGGAAATGTTGGCCATATTTCCTTCTTCAAAAGCATCAGGGGCCGGGATGGGGTTGTTGAACCAGTCGATATTCCCTGATGGGATGAAATCCTTGGTTTAGACTGTTTATATGGGTTTTTGGGTAGGAGGCATGATGGCTTCCTGAGAAAAGAAAAGCGCTTCGTTGTGTAGTGGATCCCATGGGTAGTCGGGGGTGTTTAGTTCCCCGAGTATGTCCTCGTCGCAGTGAAACTAGCAAGAATACAAGGGGTCTAATAGAGCGATATCGGTGACTGTCGCCACGTGGTGTTCTTCTGGTGAAGCAACATGAGGAACCATGCAGTGAGATTGCGATGGTTCACTTGACATAAACCAAATATCAAGGTACTGAGGATTACCTGTGGTAATTGGGTGGAAACTTTCTATGGGAAAATGTACGGGGGAATTGGGGGGATTTGGGAGGGAATCCTCAGATAAGTTATCCAAGGACCATGGAGGCATGGGGAGTGCCTCTATTTCAGGAGAAGTGATATCAAGAATCTCTAGTGACGAGGTAAGGTCAACCATTGATTCTGTAGGAGGCGTCATGGTTTGAATCAGAGACATTTGGCGTCGTTTATATTCAATGATCATAGGACACTCATATGTAAAATGATCTAAGGACTCACATAGAGAGCAGGGCCATATCATACGTTCATTGAATGAAGTTGTGACATAATGGATGTCAGTGATTTTTGGGAGGGATGATGTAGTTGGGTTGGGCTCGTTCTGGAAGTTTTGCGTACTGTAGGTAATGTTTTCCGAAAGCGCGATAGTGACGGGAAATGGCCATATTATGAACATATAGCGCAAGCGAATTTGGTTCGCATCCCTTTACTACTTGAGTGAGGGGTGGTAGAAACAGTAATTGCTATAGTGGCGAGTTTTGATGGAGTTTGATTAAGTGGAATCAAGTTCCATAACTCTGGTAGATATGGGCATTTGTTGGTTTGGTGTCCATCTTTCTCACATAGYGYGCAAGGAGGTTGGACGCRTAGGGGAAGTGGAGTTGTGGGMTCCTTCTTCATTCRCCTGMCCCCAGCTGTGGCAGGGAGGGTAGTGAGTGGGGGTGTAGATGGTATGGTGGGGGTGAGTATGGGAATCATTATTGGGATTCCTTCTGTTTGGGGAGGAGGGATGGCCGAGGAACCAACTCTAGTGGATGTAAATACCAAACTGGAATTGCCAATACCATATTAGGTAGGGTAAGCGTTGTTTCTACTTCAAAGGCTTGTACACCCGGTGGGGGATAGAAGAAGGGGATTTGAGTGATGTCTTGGGGAACTGTTTCCCAAACTAGGATATGGCCTTGGGGAGGGATGGACTCGTGACTTTGTGGAGTCGACGAGTTCGTGGGAGGCTCATGAGGGGGGATATATGCGACTAGTGGGACATCAGATATGATGGAAGCCTCTCGTGGGGGAAGGGTATCCGTGATGTCAGTTCCGTTGGATGATATGACGCATACTTGATTGGAAGAATGAATAAGCAGTGGCACACCGTGGTAAGTTCCTAACAATGATGGGTCTTTGAAAATCGAGGGACCCATTTCGATGAGGGGGTATGTATCATGACTTGTGTGAATGAGAGGGAGGATGTTGTCGATATTGGCTGAGGGGTTAGGCTCGTAATGTGACACTTGGTCGATTGTCATGATCTTCCCATTGTGGGGGAACATCATGGTTTGAAAAATAGACGAGGAAACCACCTTCATAGCTTACATGTAGATACAACTGAACAAGATATTATAATCGAGTGGGGCATTGATAACCTCAATGACGATGAGAATGGTCTTGCCCCCAAGTTCTATGGGGATGTTTTGGAAGAGCCCTTCAGGAGACGATGGTCGTTCGTCATAAGCTCTTGAGGTAATGGAAGATGGTATGAGTTCGGGGGAACCAAGTTTCTGCCATACTATTTTGGACATAATGCATGTGGATGCACCTTCATCAATGATGCACTGATGGACTGTACCGTTATGAATTTTTACCCGAATTTGAAAAGCGATTAGAGCGGGGAGGCGAGGTTATCCGTTGTCGAGATAAAATGTGATGAGGTGAGTATCTGCGGGGTTGATTGCCGCCAAGGTGGAAATTAATGATTTCCGTTGAGTGGGAGAAGTTTGAAGGACCTCTAAGACCAACATGGCAGCTGGGGACTATGCTTATTCATCAACCAAACTGTAATTATGAACTGCCCAAGCCTGTGGGTTATGGACATTCTTGCGCAATGGGACGCGAGTGATGTGAAGAGGTGGTTCTATGTTAGGGAGAGGGATCACCAATGGGGGTCCCGTTGGTACTGGGATTGTCTCTGGGGGAATGGGAAGAGACTCAGTGGGTGCGTGGTATTGGCAATTCTGGGTTTGCAGAAGGATTTCTTCCTCACTAGTGAGGAGGATCGTATGATCTGCTGGATTGTTTGGATTGAGGTACTGTCACAACTGTGGTAGGGTAGGTTGTATCTCTTGTTGAGTATTCATCACACCTTGGTGTGGAATGGGATTCTGTAGCACGGCTGGTGGGGGTTGTTGCACATATTTCTGCAGGGCCTGCTGTGTGGCAGGCGGTGCTGGAGGATGTGGTAGACTACCAGAGTCTTTCAGCCATTTAAATTTAGTGATTTGGGTGCAATGATGAGTATAATGACCAAACTCACCGCAAAGAGCACAAGGGAAATTGGTTTTAATAGTATTGTTATTTCTCCCTTGACGCCTTTTGTTATTTCCCCCCTGGGGGTTATAATTCCCTTGGTTATGGTTGCCCCTAGTAGTTTGGTTCTGCTGGGGTTGATTCTCACCTTGACCTTGGTTATTATTGTTCCTGTTTCTCCTTTTATTTTTGGCATTATTCGACGGGTGGGTCAAATTTTCCATATTCAGTTGTTCGAAATGTTGATATTACTGAACGGGAGATGGTTGAACAAAGTTCACCCCAGCTTGAGGATGTGGGGGCACCATGGGTTGTGGGGGACCAGGAAATGGGAAGTATGGATTATGTGGGAGTTGTGATCCGTAACGTATGTAGGAAGGCGTTGTTCTTTTGCTAGTACTATAAGTTGAGGTAGAGGGGTTACCCAAACTCGTTTGAATAGATGGGTGTATGGTGGGTGCCGACGATAGCCCAGTGATGGGTGGAGTCATAGGAATAGGGTACGGTTGTTGATAAGTGGGTGGGGGGTAATAAGAGGTGCCCCCATATGTCGATGGATATTGAGGTGTGCCATACATTGGTGGTTGTTGGGGTTGTTGACCATGGTGAGTGGTATTACCAATCAGTCTGTCTACTGAGTGAGACATCCTAGGTTTTTCTTGGCCAAAGGGCATCGGTTTTGGGAGATTAGGAAGTACAGTGTACAAGTACCCTGACTGTGAGTAGATGAGGTCATACTGTTGAGCCTTATTGATGGCCTCTTCTTCGTACTGAGGGAAGGTGGAAGCCACATCCTTACCAAGGAGAGAGACAAGTGATCTTAAAAACCAATCAAGACACCGTTGTTTGGTGGTTTCTGCATTGCATAAACTACATCATTGTTGACGGGAAAAAATGAACACTCATCAACTGGAGGAGTGGATCTGGTCCGAGGTTGTCTAAATAACCCAAGCCATTTGGGATCATCCACCCCGACGGGTTTAGTGGCTACGTTGGCCGATCTAAGTCCTAGGAAAACAAAAGAAAAACTAAACTAAGAAAAGTAATCTAAGTGAGAAAATAAGCTACGACAAAACTATATACAACTCTAAAGCATATATACAGTTTACTTTCTAATATCATAAAACAAAAATCCTACTTATTTAAATGTTCATCTATCAACACAATTAAATCTTAATCACAAATGTACAATGTTTACAGATTACAGATTTAAAATGAAAACCTACAAAAATCATTTGTAAACTTTCTTATGACAGCAAAACTATTATTTTTTGATTTTTATAATTTTATGAGAAAAAAATAAAGTGAAAACTATCTAATCTGAGCAATCAAAAATAATAATCCTAACTATAAAACTGAACTAATATGTCTATCTAAACTACTTAAATAACACTAATAAACTAACCTGTAATAACGCTTTCCAATTTTCCCCATGCAAAATATCCAATTCAGTTGTTCGATGGGAGGAAACCTGCACCCAATTTTCAACAAGATTCTTGTAAACAGGAAGCAACAATGCTCTTTGAATATAAGTGATAGGACAAACAAGACATAAAATGACAGCAATCTTAAAATTTACAAATCATCACATTTAGATAAACCCGTATGCGAAGATCTGTACAAAAATGATTCATTTAACGAAGAAGATAAACCTTTAATTCATTAAATGGAAACAAAGTAAGTGTTGTGCTTTAAAATAAGAGATATCAGATATGGACAACATATAAACCAAATCACATCAACCTGCAATGAATTATGATAGCTAAAGTAGTCGATAATTGATAGCAAACTGATATGAAGAAAACTTGAAATAGAAGTTTGATATATTGAAAGCTAAAGCTATTACAAAACATCCACTTTTATTCCAGTTCATATCCTCATAAGTCCAAAGTCTTTCTTCTCCCAACAGTGATGGGTTCATTACAAAAATAAATGAGTATATAAAGGTCACAAGGTAAAACATCCCTATCGGAATTATCAAAAGCAGTTTACAAAAAATCTGGGAATAATCTCCCAAGTCTTTATTTCTGACTTAAGCTAACAACCTAAAACAAAACTACATCATAAAAAGAACTTTCTAAACTGCCACAGCATGTCCAATTTGCCATTGAAATTCGTAGGTACCTGTAGGTGGCCAAGAATAGACAAGTTTAGATAATGTTTTATTGGTAAAATTAACAAAAATCTAAATTTTAAGACTAGCTACAGAATCTTGCGATTCTGTAGCTGGTCTAATTTGAAAACATAACCGTTTTAAATCAATCCAAAACTAACAGAAACATATCCTACCTATTAAACAAATCTTTAATTATTAATTCAACACAAAACAAATCGTTCATGCCAAAAGTAACCCAATCTTTGTGCCAATTTGAAACAGACAGAAATCATGTTTAATTAACCGAATGGTAACAGGGATCTATGCAACCTGTCAAACACTTTTTTACTACTAATTCGGAGCAGATAGAATTATTTTGATAATTCGAAACCAATGAAATCATTATTGAATCAACCTCAATCAAAACAGACTATAACCGATCGAGCAAATCTTTCATATTCATTCAATACAAACACAATAGTTTATGTCGGCTCAGAACTTAACAAAATCATTGTCGAATAAAAAAAAAACTAATAGGATCGTTTTTTATTTTAAAACTAACAGAACTATATCAAATCAATCTTTGAATCCAACGCATATATAAACTACTATGATAATTCAAACGTACAAAATAGTTTCAAAAGCAAATCAAATAGAATCGAATCAAACTAACTCGGAAACAATTCAATCGTTTATACGAAACTGAGAACAATAAAATCACATTAACCAAATCATAGCTATAGTTGATTTTAGCAAAACGAATCTACTCTACATGATTCATAATGAAATCATTTTTAGTACTCTGAATATAACAAAATCGTTTTGAATCTAAACAAACAAACATGACTAATTGAAAGCAAACCCCAATCGATCATACTAATTCAAACCAACTCATAAAACAAAATCAATGTTGAAATAGATACTTGGGCAATAGGAAAATGCTTCGATCAGGATAACTTTGAATTGACAAAGGCCGTAGTTGTCTCAATGTTTTTGAAAACAATTGAACTAGTGGTATTTTGCTTCTTCTCGTTGGCTTGTAGCTTGTCTCTTTCTTTTGACAACGTTGTCACCCGTTCCTCCAAAGATTTAATCTTTGATTGCAACAGGGGAATGTTGGTGTAATAACGTTCAAGCCAAGAATTGCATTGAGTGCAAGATGGTTGATTTGGCCTTGGTATTACAGGTGAGGGTTCGTTCAAGTTACCAAGGGTTTCACTACCAATCTTAATTCCCGGGAATTTAGGGTCGTGTTGGCAGCCAACCCATTTTTTTGATTACTCTCAAAAAGCTGCCTACACCTCGTCGTATTACGACAAATTATTGTCGCATTGTGCTTTTAAACATTTCGTCTCATTTTGTGCGACAATTACGATTCAATTTCATTTCAGTTTTCACAACTGCAAGTGTGAAAACACTTCTTTCGTTGCTTAGATTGTCATCGTTTTTGGTTGATTTACTGAAAGACGCTTGATCAYTGGTTTATCACATGACTGCTAAAGGTTGTATCGAACTTATGTTCTTGAGCATTATCTTATTTTGATTACACATTTGGATGTATTTGATTGTTAAACCTTTGGGCATAAAAGTTATTGATCTTGTTTCGATCTCATGAAAATTGTAATGGATTTGGTCTTATTGCTTTTTCTCCTTATTTGGGCTTTCACTCGATTATTATATGAAAAGTTTTGATCATATTATTCTCAAAGGATTGGAATGAAAACATTACCATATGCATCGAATACATGGACAAGTTTATGAGGTATGATAGCAATGGTTTCAAGGCGCATAAGTTAATCATATTCGAATTGATACTTGACATACTATGTTTGCAAAGTTGGATTATACGTTGATTAATTATATGATCTTGAGCTATGTATTAACACTAAGCCCTGTGATTAAGCGATGCAATTGAATGATGGAATTGGCACGACGGATCAATAGTTAATGCTGGTACTGTTCTTGTTTAAACTCAACACTTGGCACGTTATTATCGTATGAGGTGTTGGTTCTCACTCGGATGAATGGCACGTAGAGGTGATGATTCACCTGTTGGTTGATCGATCCAGTTGTTTAAATAATTATGGTTTCAACAGCTCTGTACAGGTCATTAATGCAATGCGTGGCAATGGTAATCCCACCACCTTCGCACGCATGGAGTTGATTTCGGTCTCGTCGAGCATTCAAACTAGTGAAGCCTATCCTATTCACTCTGTGCGTTGATTCATTTTGTGTAAACCCTACCATGAACAGAGGTTATGGCTCCTGTGGTGAGGGTCGAACCTAATGGATTCCAAGCATTGTTGACATTCGATGGTGCATACAGTGACCTTGAAGGATACAGGTGGTTGTCATTTATAAGGAAGTTCGATGGTTTTAATATCTCTGTTGCTCGGCAATTCGCACTGTTGTTTGATGGTTGCCGGGCCAAAGTTGGAGATGTCCAGCTTGAAATCACCGAACAATCTCTCAGCCTGGCAACTAGTCTGCCTGTCAAGGGACAAAGATGGTCCAAAAGCTACAAA
>JZKD02S1643281.1:131991-152864 GCA_000966675.3 Picea glauca
AACAATGGTCAAGTGGATTAGTGTAAGATCCAAGTAGTCATCCGAAATGAAAGAAACCTAATGCATACATAAGAAGGTTATAATGATCAAATATGACACATACCATGATACCTCAATCCAATTACCTCATGGAGGAAGAGCCCTCTCTGATGCAAGTCCAGGCCAGTAGCGATGGAAGCTGGTACTGCTGACAGGACAAAGATGGCTGAGAAGAAGATAGATGGACCCTCCAGGGCCATGCTCAAGTCGCTCCTGCTCTTGGTACTCCATGTCTAGGACATGTGGGCCTCGAGACATGATCTCCTAGTTACCCCTAGATATCGCGGATAACAGGTCCAAGAGCCCTCCCTTGGAGGAAGAAGAGACCCATAGTCCTCTTTCTTCTTGGTGTTTTCTTTCACTAATATCAACCTTTCCATTGGTGGCATGGGTCTTATTGTTTCTTTGGTTCTTATGTCCCTATGCTCATTAGTTTAGTTGTTGTTTTATTTCTTAGTTTATTTCTTGGTTGTTCTTTTATATTTCTTTCTCTAACCCTTTCCCTTACAACTGTCCTTCTTAGCAAACCCAACTAAGATTGCAAGCACTTCTATTTTTCTCTCTAAGGTGACGAAAGAGGCGCAACAATTTTCATCAGATGTATGTGATTGGACTTGAAGAAAAATTACTTTTGATCATGTTCCATGAATGATGTAGTAATGAGTAAGAGCAATTAATTATGTTGTCAAGTTATCTGGTGCAATTTCTTAATGTTATTTTCTTTAATGATGAAGATAAATCGTTGTGTTATCATGTGATGGATGTTATGTTAGATGAACTATTTTTCTTTCCATCATCTTGTCACATATGTTTTTTCTTTGTGATAGTTAGTTTCTTAGACAATAATTGGACCCTCATTTGGTTAATGTATTAGTACTAGGCCTATGGTATATAATCGTTGTTTGCATGTTTGAGAAGAGGGTTCTCCCAAGCTCATCCTCTTCCCAATAGTTAAAACTTAACCTTGCCATTTGTCAAGTTGGTTTATACTTGCTTACATATCTTAGACCAGTCCCACTTCAAGATAAAATAAAGAGAAGAACAACCTTAACTGAAGGGAGAGCCTTCACAAGAAAACATAAATCCCATCGATAAACTTGTCGGATCACAATATCTAGAGAACCATTCCATATTTAAACGTTGTAGAGTCTAATTGGGCCTCGTTGATGGGTTTGGTTCCTACTGTTGAGTCCAAGGAGATAAGTCCCATCAACACAACGCATGGTCAAAAAATTATCAAATGAAATCATAGACATGAAGAGAAGTGCAGGGGAAGGAAACCAAGGGAAATGACCATATAAGCCTTTCTTTAAAATGAATCCACCGTTCAAAGAAATTGAACCTCCCCAAACCAACCTAAACATCAATCTGGGAAATGTAGCGTCCGACTCTTTTTTCACTTATCATCAACAGAACCACTCTGAAAGAGACTTCCCTCAATGGGTGCATGCCATGAGTTTAATGTTCAACCCATTTCTAGATGAAGTCTCCCTAACTGAAAAATCAAGCAACTCTAGTATGAATATTTTCAATCAGGAAGAAATTTCTCCACCAGAAGAAACAACCATGTTGATATGGGATCTTGACCTAGCTATGCGTTTCGATGACCTGTTTGAAGTTCAAGAACCACTTGCATAAGTCTTGGTTGTGCAAACACAAAGTAGGGGTCAATCTGTCTTAAACACTCTTACTACGACCCAAATTGCGAGAGGGAGATCAATTCCCGATCACCCAAAGGAACCTTTTTCTCCCCAAAGAAACCCTATAAACATCCATACACAAGAGTCACCCAAGTTGGATTACAACATAGTTGAATATTTGAAGAAGTTGAAGGACAATATATCAGTGATGGACATATGTAGAATCCCTCATCAAAAATACTTCCTGTTACAAGATTTGAAATCAGTAGAAAACCTTACCAAAAGAGATGACCCAAGAATAAATGTAACTCCCACAGATCTATGAAATAAACCAACTATGAACGCTTTCTTTGAAGATAATAAGGGAAAACCTTTTGTTCTCCCTTTCCTTTTAACATTCAAAGTATTTAATAGAAACATCCATAAGTGTTTAGTCAACTCAGGAGAATCCTCTAAGGTTATGCAATTGTTTATTAGCAAAAAATTAAACACAATCCCTCTCAAAATTGATAAACATGTAATACAACTAGATAGAACCCAGGTGAAGGTCATGGGAGAACTCAAATATGTAATGATCAAAATAATAACACATCCTAAATTTGTGCAAGTGATTGACATCATTGTAGTAGATATCCCAGAAGATTACAGATTGTTATGAAGTCGAGATTGGTCCAAAAAGTTGAATGAATACTTTAGCATAGACTTGGCACACCTTTGACTACCCTTAAAGGGACACAAAAATATGAAAAGAACTGATAGAGAGAGATATCTAAAACATATTCTTACTCACATAGAAACCCTAAACCAACCCTCATCGACAGACTTCCCTGTGCTAGGAAATTACTCCTCTGATTCCTACTTCGAGAAGTTTTCTCCTCTCTCATCTGACATCCCTCTTACTCAAAGTTCTGAAATAATTTTTCAAGAAAAATTGTCGTTGGTTATAGAGGAAACCTTCTTCTACCAAGAACCTACGTTTGAAATCACAGAACTAATAGGAGGAAAAGAGGAAAGTAACAAGAAAGAGGAAGATGGTACAATTTTCCCACAAGTTTGGAGCCTATATTTTGATGGATCTAAGTCACAAGAAGGGTCAGGGGCAGGGTGTATCCTCATCAATCCCAAAGGAAAAATACATTTCATGTCCTGTAGACTAGAATTCTGCACAAATAACATGGATGAGTATGAATCTCTAGTACAGGGGCTAAAGAAAGATATCGACTTAAGCATCAAAGAATTGAAGGTTTTCGAAGATTCTAAAATCATCGTTAGATAAGTAAGAATACATTGAAATTCTCCTCACCCGAAGAATTACCAACAAGAAATACACAGGCTAATAGAACATTTTCAAGATTTCAACGTTAGAGTGATTCCCAGAGAAAAGAACATTCTCGTTGATTCTTTGGCCACCGCTGCTTCAAGGCTATCACCTCTGGAAGATTATGAAGCCTCCCGGTTTACTGTGGAATTTCTCTACAAACCATCAGTGCCCAACAATATTTCTAATTGGAAGGTCTTTGGAGGAGTTGAACGGATCATAATTTTTTTGACTAACAAAGATAATTATAAGGACTTGGCTATTGACTATGAATTATTCCAAGAATAGTCGACATAAACTGACCTTCATACAGATCGAACGACTGAAAAATCAAAGTCTCACATGATTCCAAAAGGGATAGCCAACGTAGAAAACCTTTTTTATCTAAAGGAAAGATTTAAGGGGTCAAAAAATGCGAAGACTGGTAGTTCATGTCCCATGCATGAAACTATAAATATCGAAACCCAGAAAAACCCAAAAAATGTAAACCTCGGCAAGATAATATCTAAGGAGGAAAGGAAGGCCTATCTCAAACTCTTCAGACAATATCAATATGTCTTTGCGTGGTCGTACCGAGATTTGAAAACTTATGATACTCATATCATTCAACACATTATCCCCTTAAAACCTGAAATGAAACCCTTTCAATAGAAGCTCTGGAAGTATCATCCATCCCTGGAGCCTCTCATGTGTTAGGAGTTAAAGAAACTATTAGATGCCAAAATTGTCTTCCAGGCTAGGTACTCTACATGGGTAGCTAATTTGGTTCTTGTGAGGAAAAAGTATGGAGAAATTTGCTTATGTGTAGATTTCAGAAACCTCAACAGAGCTTAAAAAAAGAACAACTACCCAGTCCCACCAATGGAGCAACTCCTGCAGAATGTGTCTGGCTCTGGAATTTTCTCCTTATTAGATAGTTTCTCAATGTACAACTAGGTTCTACTTTCAGAAAAAGACCGCCTAAAATCTACCTTCCGAACCAAGTGGGGAACCTTCTCTTACAAATCAATGCCTTTTGGCTTAAACAATGTAGGAGAAATCTTCCAAAGGGCCATGGACATAGAATTTCAGGGACTAATCAACAAGTTTGTAGTATTTTACTTAGATGACATAACTGTGTATTCAAAGTACATAGAAGATCACATCCAACACTTAACCCATATTTTTGAAAGGTGTAGGAAATATGGCATATCCTTAAACCCTGAGAAAACTATTTTTGGTGTTGAGGAAGGTAAGTTGTTGGACCACATTATATCTCAAGTAGGTATCTGCATAGACCTAGAAAGAATTAAGGCTATATCCCAGCTTCCATTACCTCACAACAAGAAGGCTATGCAATCATTCTTCGGGAAAATCAATTTTGTAAGGGAGTTCACTTCTGATTTCATGGAAACTATCAAACCCCTACAAAAAATGATTCATAAGGATGTTGAGTTTAAGTGGGATTATGAACGGAAGAAGGCTTTAGGAAATATTAAAACTTCCATATCTCAAGCCCTAGTGCTGAAAAGTCCCGATTTCAACAAAGATTCCTTCCTCTATACTTTCTCCTCGGGCCAATCGTTAGCTATGGTTTTAAATCAAACGGATGACGACAAAAACAAATCCCAAGTGTCGTTCATGAACACTAACCTCCAAGGTGTCAAACTTAATTATCCTACTATAGACAAACAGGCTTATGCGGTTTATAAAGCAGTAACACATTTCATATCTTACATACTCAAGAACCATACCAAAGTAATCGTACCTCACCCCATAGTCTGATCCCTATTTAATCAACAGGAGATGGGGAAAAGAAGAGGGAACTAGATGACAATAGTCCAAGAATTTGATCTACATATAAAACCTGCTAAATTGGTTAAAGGACAAGAGTTATGCCAACTGGCAGCCGAAGCTCAAGACCAAGTAAATGAAGACCCCATATGGGAGAATGAAATGAAATTATGGTGTGGTGAAGCTGCATACATATCCCCAAGGCAAGAGTCTTGGTATGAGAAATTGACTTATCTCCTGCACCATGGGACTTGTCCAGCCAACCTAAACCCTAGGGAAAGGAGAGATCTCAGGTTAAAATCCGCACAATATCGCCTCATAAATTCGGTACTATTTAGGGTTAATTATGATGGGGTACTTTAATATGTATCAAACGTGAATATGCAAACAAATTTCTGAAGGAGATCCATGATGGCCTTGATGGTGGACATTTTGTAGGAGACACCACTGCTCATAAGATATCGAAAGTTGGTTATTATTGTCCCACCTTGTTCAAATATGCTCACACATACGCTAGAAATTGTAAAACTTGTCAAATAAGCATTGGGAGGAAGAAAAGAGAAGATGTTCCACTCCAACCGGTGGTTGTTTCTATGCTTTTTGAGCAATGGGGGCTAGATATCATAGAAGATATTAAACCAATCTCTTCAAAACAACACAAGTACATACTTACTTCCATCGATTATTTCATGAAATGGGCAGAGGCCATATCTTTGACTCATGTAAATGAGAAGATGGTAATCCAATTCATAGAACAACAACTAATCACAAGGTTCGTCATCCCTTCTGTACTTGTTTTTGATAATGCATCTTAATTTTCTTCCACCCTACTAACATATCTTTCTCTAGACAAAGGAATGATAATCAGATACTCCAAAAACTATTATCCTCAAGGAAATGAAGTGGAAGAATCAACTAATAAGAACTTAGTAAGAATACTAAAGAGAACGGTTGCAGACAATCAGAAAAATTGGCACAATGCACTCCATAATGCCTTATGGGAAGATAGAGTTACACCCAAGGAATCTATAAGGAATTATCCATACTTTATAGTGTATAGACAAGAATCCATTCTCCCGAATGGACTATACCTTCCATCTCTTCAACTTGCTCAGGAATCCAGAGGGAATCCCTCATCAATATTACAACAAAGAATTGACACCCTGCTCATGCTAGAAGAAGAAAGGGAGAAATCCAAATAAAATTTCATAGCCCATCAACAGATATTTAAAATGTGGTTTGATAAACATAAGGCTAAAGAGAATATTTTCGAGGTAGGAGACCTAATCCTAAAGTGGGACAGAGCAAATGAGCCTAAAGACAAACATTCAAAGTTTCAGAATCTATGGCTCGGCCCTTTCCAGGTGGTCGAGAAGATAGGATCGAGCAAATATCAACTACAGAATATGATGGGGGAACCTGATGCTCTCCCAGTGAATGGACAAGCCCTAAAACAATACTTTCATTAAAAAAAAAAAAAAAAAACTCTACAGTGTTGTTTTCAATACCTTTTTTCATTTTTTACACATTCTTTTTGTTTTTTCTTTTACGATTTTGCTTCTAAGATTTTGGAAAGATTGTGTTTAGCAAGACAGTGGTTGACCTCAAATCATGAGACATAGTGAACTCTCTCCCTAAATCGATGCTCACATAAAAACACAAGAAACGATAAGGGACTTGTGGTTATTTCAAGGGATTCTCTATCTAACCTGTGCAGAGGAACAACTTTGGAGAAATGCGGAAGTGTCTACGTCGTGGCCTGGTAAGACCTTAAGGGAAAGATGGAAACTTGGAGAGGACCACATGCACCAGACAGAGCTAGTGAGTTTCACCTTAATCACCTCATATTATTTGCAAATAACAGACATCCTCCTCTCCTTCTCGCTTAGGATATTCCGTCGAAATAAAAGTCAACTATATAAAATGAGCGCACAATAGGAGAGGGTATGTAGATATCTTCACTGGGGATATCGACACTTGTTGGCAACGGGGCAAGGTCTGTGACGTCCGGGTGACTCCGCTGGGGCTATGGACACTCGATGGTAGTGGAGAAACGTCGTAGCAAATGAATGATGGTAACTAAAGGGCCTAGCAAAGTGAAAATGTTACTAGACTCTTGTCAAAAGAGGGCATCGGTCAAGGTCACGAGAAAATAAGCTGGAATAAAGGTTAAAAACCCTAGAGGTAGGCCCAAATGCATCAACCAGAGAATTTCAAATGCAAGGGTAAAAGATGCTCTGATTTAAAACAAGTTAAGTTCTCCACCAGTTTTTTCATCAGTCGAGCCCGAGGGAGGAACAGATATTCCGATTTCACCCAGTAAGTCACCATTTGTTGAGCACTCAACACACCCTAAAAATCCTATGTCAAATTTTACTTTTTGGGTACCACTTAATCTTTTGCACTGTCTAATTTGACTTCATTATGAAAAATGTTTCCTTTGCTTATCATATTGACTCTCATTAAGTCTTTCAAAGTTTTCTTGAATCTATGAAAACCCCATGAACTAAAAAAACTTAACACTTAAATAAGGAATCAACAACCAAGACACTTCACCCGACGCGGTAAAAGATTCGGCATCGGAAGAAATTTAAAGGTAAAAAGGAATCACTCAGAAAACCTCAGTCACCAAGAACCGATCTTCATCGGTATCGGTGAAAGGAATTTTTTGTTTCACGATAAGTATCACATACGGATATCGTCGACAACCGATCCCCTTCAGCATCATTAAAAGGCAAAGGGAGTGAACTTTAAGAAAAAAGGAAATGATATCGTCGATAGATGATACCCGACGCACTTGTCAGAATCAAAGAAAACCGAATCACGACGAATATTGTGACCATGCTAAGGATTTTTCCCTGATCACTGATTCCCAAAGCGTTTTGGCATTGACAACTTTTCTAAGACACTAACCTAAAGAAAAATATGCAATAAGTTTGTCCCCGATCACTGATCCCCGATACCTTTTCGACATTGACGATCCCAGGTCTAGTTTAAGAATGCACAACTAGAATAAAATCCTAACTTCAATTATTACCCACAAGTTAATTCACCAGTCTTCATTGCCATGTGTCCCAAGCCAGTGTTTCCACGTTAGCACCGTACAATGAAATCGATCGGCATCAAATTTTTTTGTAGGAGGATATCAACGGAAACACCCATAACAAATTTTCGATCCCCGATCTTCCCAGTAGGAAAGAGACAAAGTTATACATATTTTTGGTCACCCTAGTGATGATTTCACAAACATGTGTTCAGGCTCCTAACATGACTTTTTTCCTGAGAAAAAAAACTCCTTTCCTCCTATACAAGGCTTCTTTTTAGAAAGGGTCTGCAGGCTGCACATATTACACAGTGCATAAATCTATCATTTCCACAAGATGCTCTATAGTTGGCCCATGGGATTTCCGCAGGTTGTTGAATAGGTAGGGTGCGGAAACATTCTAAAGCTAAAAGAGGAAAGAGGTTTCATGAAGTATCTAGAAGGGGAATCTTCTAGAAAGTGAGGTGGCGTCCATATGGTTTCGATCCTACTGGTTTCTATGATTTGGTGGGATCATCCTCATCCCTTTAAACCACTTCACCTTCTCCTATATAATCATGGGCTTCTCATGCAAAAGATTAAGCAATATTAAGTAGAGAATTGATGGAAGAATAGGCTGAAGACTGTGTGACGAATCCTGTTCTTAGTGATGCTTGAGGCCACCATTTGCCCATCAAGATTTTGTGGATTATCTTCATGCGAATTTCAAAGCAAGTGTATGTGTGTGTTTGAACGAAGGACCACTAAAAGGGAACTTGCAACATCAAGGAAATTCAGTTGTATCTTCTACTTTTCATTAATATAATAGGGTGGCACGTCTCTTTCCCATAAAATGATTAGTATTTTATTACATGATTCCTTGATCACATGTTTAGGTTGTCACTAAATTCTACTATTGCTACTTTCACGTTGGTTGGTTTGTGTTATCGCAGATGTGATTCCACAAGAGCACTGGAGTGAAGCAGGGACAACAAAGAAATAAGGAATCTATTCATAAGGTATGTTATCTATTCCTCTTTTGGTAGTAAACTCAATGATCACAAATTAGGGAAAGCGTCTTGTTCCATCTCATTTTGTTATAGATTCAGGTGGATCTAGGGGGATTAGTTCATGTCTGCATCTACCGATTTACCCAATAACAAAATTGGCGACTCCACTGGGGAAGAACAATTTTATTGTGGTTTTTTGTTGGCCATTCTCTTTTGACCTATTCTTTTTTCTTGAAATCGGTCTCTGAGTCTGTGGGAGATCCATTCAAACTCCCCAGGTTTGAAAATCCACTTGGATGCTTTTCCCTTTTCTCCAAATTTCTTGATTTTTCAAACACTTCCGCACTGCACCTTATAGCTAACCTGTGGAAACATTTGATTTCTCCACCTTGCTAGTTTATTTCAGTGTGGGATTTCTTCACCCTGTTTGTTTCTAGCCTGCGGAAACTCTTCATTTCCACACTGCATTATACTGCCAGCCTACGGCGACGTTCGAGAAATTTTTTGGATTGGGTTTTGACCTCTGTTGTTATCGATTTTTTCTTTAGTCAGCTGGGAAAGGATTTTTAATGCCAATTCTTGACTTTTTCCTGACTTTTTAAGTTGCTCTCGATTGGTTTTGGAGATCGAACACCTATCTTTTGATCTTTTTCATTTTTCATTTTTCATTTTATCGATAAGGGTATAATCTCTAGATTTGTGTCTAAGTGCTTGCTCGATTAAAAATCTTCAATTGGATTTGAAGTTGTAAGTTGGTTGCACATTTTGGATTGTTTAATGATCAGAAGACCATTTTTTATTCACATTTGAAGAAACATTTTTTGCCATTTTTATTTTTATCTCCATTGAAATATCGATTTGGGTGCTTGTTGAATATTTTATTTTCATTGATTGCTTATCCTTTCTTAGTTCCATCCCTGTTTTGGTTTTTTGAAAGGAAAAAATTAAATTCTTTCAGTCTTCTAGGTAATCATATACACAGAAAATACTGGCATTCAAAAAATTGAAAGAGAACAAATAATGAAATTATATAGTTGATGATTGTTTGGTATTACATTCAAAGAAAAGGAATTGTACGTCATAGTTCACATTGTTTTAGAAAAATACTTTCTCCCTACTGTATATAGAATTCATCGAACGAAAGTTTGCATCATTCATTTCTATTTGCACAATATTGGGTCGAATTCTTACACAACATTGGTTTCATTCCCGTCTACCTCTTGAGTAACAATAGCCTCTTAAAAACATTGTGAAATTTAAAACTCAAGTAGCAACTTTTATTTTCTAGGGCTCTTTTACACCAACATTAGCTAGGCTAGAGCTTTGGAATAGGCAGTGAGACACATTCTTCAAAGAACAAAACACACAATAGTATCTTGTGATAGGGAGTGTTCAAATCCATTTGCAAATTTTTTTCTTAGGAATCCCTTCTCACACAAGGGTCAAACCTAAGGTCCAATTGAGATTGGCAGAGTTACTCACCCTGCTTTGTTGATCTCAGTGTAGATATTGCACGTATTATGGGGGTCTCTTGAAGGTATACCCACAATGATGAGTGGACGCCTTTCAATTTTATTTCAGGCTCGATACCCTACCCTTTCATGTGGATTAGACTGTCGATTGTTTCCCCATGCATCATTGTTGTTTGTGGTAACTTTAGTAGCCTATATTCTTAGGATCTTACACAAGGTGACTATGAAGGGGCAAGTCTTCAAGGTACCTAGAATCGACGTTGGCCAGACTCACTCGGGCTCTTTGGAGGGTATAACCACGATTATGTGTGGAAGCTTTCACCAAGGTGTAAGTCCATTAAGCAGGTCGTCAACGTAAATTTTCCACCCTAGCCCAACCCCTTCTTATCTTGGTCTTGTGACGTTTGATTTCATCACCAAATAGTGAATTTGAAATGAAAAGGTTTGTTTGCCTGGTTTGAACTCTAGATTTTATTAGTGAGTGTTGTTTTTTTTCGTAGTTGGACATAGATTTTTTTCATTGAATTTTTGGTTCCGCCAACATAGACCCTCCCCATCATCCACGCAGGGTACAAGTACTTCCACTGAAAAACATGGAAGATTCTACCCCTATACCTGCTCACACATTAGAGGGCTCTCCTCAACAGAGTGAAGCCCAGGATACCAATGTAATACAAGAGGAAGTTTCAGCCACTTTGGAAAGTTTCTTAATTATTTCTGATTCCATGGAAGCTTTCTGCATCCCTCCTGGATATGAAAGATGTTTTCTTCGGATGAATTTTGTTGGGGAACTTGTTGTTGTTTCTTCTAGAACTCTAACCGGACCTTTTGGAGACGACGATCCTTTATGGACTACTAACATATTTAGAATCCCACCTTGTACGGTGCGATACCTTTATGGCTTAGGTGAAGGAGAGAATATACCCACCATCCTTGAGCTACCCAAGATGTCTGTCATCCTCACAGTATCCCTAGGTCATTTTCCCAATACAACTACCTATCTCTTTGTTGGTTTAGATGCACAGTCAGTTAGTCCTATTTCAACCATGCCTTTTCAAATGGCCCACTCTACAATTCTTCCTCATGCTACGAATATTCCCACCGGGAATACAATGGTTAACCATGATCCCATTGGTACACCACATTCCTTTAGACCTACCCCTTATCTTCCCCTTGGGTATCATGCTTTGAACCATTCTGTTGCCATCCATACCCAGATTCCATCTGGAGTACCACTTGGGCATAATACCTCTGATGGTTATGTTCCCACACCTTCCTAGGTTCTCTCTGGAGGGTCTTATCCACCTCTTCATGGAGGAGCTGGCCCTAGTGGCTCTAATCCAATTGGTAACACTCATCATCTACTCACTTCTGGTTACCAGATTCCTATTGGAGGGTAATCTTATGCCGGGGGGAAACCTCAATCTGGGGGTGACACTCAAAATGGGGTGCCTCCTACATATGAAGGACATTCTTAGGTTCGAACTTATAATTCACAATCTAGACCGAACACGTCAAACTTGTTATCTCACCTTTGGAACCTTCAAGCAAACCCACAACCCTCTTGGGGGAAACCTTTTCAAGCTAGTGTTTTGGTACCCCCTAACTATGGTCAACCATATCCAGGTTCTTTGAATCCCACATGGGGCCCAAATGTTCAGTCCAATACTCCTTTTCAAGGGAACATCCCTAACCAACCCAACCCCACGGGCTACATGCCTCCCCATCACCAGTCGAATCTGCTAGGATCTTCACATCATATGAAAACTGCTTACTGTCCTACTGGTATACCGACGAGACTTCCTCCCCAAAGTCACCAGTACCCTCATGTGAATAGACAATTACCCTTCTTAGCCACTTTGGATCTTCCCGAATTGTCTAGAATTTTGAATGACCCTATCCATCACTCTCCTCATTGGCCTGTCATACCGGCCAAATTACCATCCAACATTCCTAATTTTGATGGTAAACCAGGGGAGGATCTGAACAATCATGTAATTACTTTTCACCTTTGGTTTTCATCCAACTCTTTAATTGATGACTCCATTCGATTACGTTTTTTTCAACGAACTCTCACAGGTTCAACTGCAAAGTGGTATATAGAATTACCACAAGCTTCTTCGTCGAATTTAATACCCTAGCCATGGATTTCCTCACTCACTACTAGTTTCCAATCCGTTATGAAATGGGAATCGAGATTTTGAGTTCTTTCAAGAAAAATAAAGCCACTTATATCTCTGGTCACATTCATGAGTGGAGACGAAGATGATGTTTAATCAAACTCAACCTTCCTGATCAGTTATTGGAAAAATGGTTCACTAAATCCTTCGTGAATGACATATCTAAATAAATTCCCATGGGTGGAGCTGTCATAGAAGAACAGTCGATCAATCGTTTCCAATACCTCTATCTTGTTTATTCACAAACGGGCACTCTTTACGATATGCTCCCTGACTCACCTCGTCCTTCTACCATGACCACCACAACAAGCCCAACTGCTTCTCATGCCGCTGATGGTGTGATAGGTACTTTCCATGATCAAACTCAATCTGTGCAGGCCTCTCACACCAATCCAAAATCCCATGCTTCTAATGTCCAAATTGCTTCGACACCCACCCCTCCCATAGGTAAAACTTCATAAGTGAACGTCATTCAATCGACTCCTACCAGTAAGAATAAATATAAAAATGGAAGGGTAGGAACAAGGAGGATAAAAATAACAACCCACAATCCGACAAGACCAAGACACAACCTGTTGATGATAAGGATAAACACAAACCTCACTATCCTTGCCTTATCTGTGGTGATGATCACTACACGAAGGAATGTCCAAGACGTGATGAGGTCATGAAGTTCCTTCAAGGGACCCCAAAACCTCCTACACCTATCATCTTGTGTCAACCCTTCCCTTCTCAACAACATGCTCAATTGGTCATCCATGATCAACCTTATTCCTCCACTACCTCCTATGTACTTATAACCTTATTCCTTCGCGAATGACCGAACCCCGATACAGTCCTTTTCCCTCCTCCCAAGGGCGTGGTTCGAAATTCTGCCTTCAATCTTCCTGCACATGCTGCCCAAAACTATAGTATTGTAGAGGATCTGGCGCAAGCACCATCTGTGATGTCAGCCCTCAAAGTCCTTTAGAGTTGTCCTACACAACAGAAGGCACTATTAAAATCTATCAGTGGAATCTACCCTATGGATACAAATTTAATAATCTTTGACTTGGAAGATCACGTTCCAGGGTTAGCCCCTCAGCTCGCATTTCAAATACAAGTTGTTGTCCCCAACAAGAACATTTTTAGAACAGTTATTGACGAGGATGCCTCGACGTGTTTCATGTCTATTTCCTACTAGAAATCCATTGGCTCTCCTTCCTTAAATGAATCACACAACATACTCAAAGCCTTTAATGGATTTGGCTTTAAACCCTATGGTGTACTCCCTTCGTTGCCTATTACGTTAGAAGGAAAAACAATCAACGTTGAAGTTGAGGTCTTTGACACACCTCTCGATTACAAACTCTTACTTGGCCATAGTTGGATCAATTCCATGCGTACAATCATGTCTATTATTTTTCGTATCATGTGTTTTCCACATAAGGGAAAAGTGGTTACAGTAGACCAACTAGCCTTCTTTAAATCTGATACACATACCAACAACGTAACTTTCATTGCAAAGACACCCCCTAGGTATGAGAATGTCGGTGTGGGTCTACTAAAAGATTCAACTCTGATGGGTACATTTCGGATCCCACCACCCGACGTTCTGCCTCCTTTGGTTGCCTCGATTAATATGATTTCCACCTCCGTCCGCAAACCTCCCATGTATTCTGACCCATGGATAGTACCCGAACCTGGTGATTATCTTCACTATGGTGACCAGATGCCTTTAAGTCTGGTTGAATTCACTTACCAAGCCATTCAATCGGCTGAACCTTCTACTCCCTCTCTCAGTGATTCATCTCCTGATCCGTTCCACATTATTTTTCCCACAGATAAGATGATTATGTTAGTTATGTCAATGGAATATACCCCTTGGCATGATGGGCATCATCGTTCCATTCTCTTTCTTGAACAACACACCATCGAGAGTTACCAACAGATCTCGACTCCGTCGACCGTTGTCGTTATTTCTTCGGTTCCTGAATCCACACACAATGTGTTATACGAAGGGAAATTAAATAAAATTTCACCCACCATCCCCCTCGACATATCTATTAAACCTGGAGTTGTTGAAAATGTCCACATCAGAGCTTCATGTTCCACCGATGAGGTTGCCACATATAAATCACTTTTTCAAGAATTTCGTGACATCTTCACGTGGAGATACGAAGAGATGCCAAGTATTGACCCTGATATTGTTGTACACAAAATCAAGACCTACCCGGACACTAAACCCATTCGATAGAGACTTCCACCAGTCCACCCTCATAAAGTAGTTGCTATCAAGCTTGAAGTCGAAAAACTTCTTAAAGCTAGCTTTATTTATCCAGTGGCTTTGACTGATTGGGTATCCAATCTAGTTCCAGTTAACAAGAAACAAGGTATGATCCATTTCTATGTTGATTATAGGGATATCAACAAAGCTTGTCCTAAGAACAACTTTCCTACCCCCTTCGTTGACCAAATCATCGACGATTGCGCCAGAAGTGAAATATTCTCTTTGATGGATGGTTTCTCTGGATATAATCAAATCAATATCTTACCTACGGATCAACACAAAACCTCTTTCATTTGTCCTTGGGGAACGTTTTCCTACCGAAAACGACCCTTCGGTTTGAAGAACATCTATGCGATGTTTTAATGTGTGACATCTTATGCTTTCCATGATATTAATCATATTTTACAACCATATTTAGATGACCTACTAGCACATTCCATGCATCGTAGTGATCATCCAACCTACCTCCGAGCCATTTTCCTTCGTTGTCGGTTCTATCGCATATGCTTAAACCCACATAAATGTGTCTTTTGTGTGGAATCCATATGAATCCTAGGATTTACTGTGTCATGTCAGGGGAAATGTGATTATCTTGTGGCGATGCCTACATTAGACAATACGGGAAAAACTGCAACACTTTTCATTTTTAATCGCATTATTACTCAATTCGGGATCCCACAAGATATCATTACAGATCATGGTAGCCATTTTTGAAACTTTATGATGTCTGAACTTACCAACAAGTTGGGTCTTCATCATGAAAACTCAACCCCCTACTATCCACAAGCCAACAACCAAGTTAAAGCAATCAATAAAATCCTTATCACTATGCTTCATCGGATAATAGGAATCCATAATTCCAGTTGGCACACGATGTTGTTCTCAGAATTATGGGCCTATTAGACATCCGTGAAGTCTACTATGGGATTTACCCCCTTTCAACTAGTCTATGACATTGAATCTGTTATCCTGATTGAATGTGAAATTCCATCTTTGAAGCTAGTCGTCGAACTCCTTCCCAACACCTCTGTCGAAGAAGAACTTCTATTGTATCTTATGCAATTAGAGGATACCCATCGTGACGCCACCCTAGTTATTGAAGCCCAGAAGAAATGCATCAAATCCCAATACGACAAACATGTCAAGCCACATGTTTTCTCTAAGGATGATCTAGTTCTCCTCTATGAACAAGATCGTGATTTGCTAGGAGCCGAAACATTCGAGGCTATGTGGCGAGGCCCTTATATCGTCAAACGAGTGTTGGAGAAGGGAGCCTATGAGTTAGTAAATTATGATGGCATTCCTTTGAGTGAAACAAGAAATGGGCTTTACTTGAAGAAGTACTATGCTTAGACTATCTTTGCATGAGTGCTTGTATTTTATTTTATCATACTGTTGTGTGCTACTTTTTTTTTATTTTTCGTTATTGACTTTCTACCCTCGACCACTTACCTTGCATTGTTCCCGGTTTCCATATGTTAGAGTCTTCATTACCCCATTTTGGTTTCTCCGATGGCACTAGTTGTAGTACTCAGAACCTAGATTCTGTTGCATGGGAAATCTATGCACCCACGAATGAACTTATCAGTCTACACAGTGTTTGCCTCGGTCGTGCAACCAATAATATAGCAGAGTATAGCGCAGTCATCGAATTATTGACCAATGCTATCTCACTTTGGATTTGTCACCTGGTTATACAACTTGATTCACAGCTTGTAGTACTACATTTAAGTAATGTCTATGCTATCTAAAGTCCTACTTTGTTACGGCTATATTTACGAATTAGCCTCTTGGAATGTTATTTTGATTATATCGAGTATCAAAACATTCCTAGATGTCTAAATACATTAACTAATGCATTAGCTAATTCTTTATTAGATAGACATCTGAGACATTTATAAATCCAATCACACATCACATGTATTATACAAAGAAAAATAAATTGGTAGAAGCCTCATGTGTGTATATATATATAACGATAAAAGTTTTTTACAAAAAGATTGTTTTTCGTCCGAAGACCAAAATATCAAAATATGAAGCTCATAACTTCTACAAAATGGAATCATGGATGTTGCTCTCGTTAACACACTATTGTTGTTCTACCATACGAAGAAATTGTCTCAATGGACCAGAAATGCCTACTGTATGGCGCTGGAAATGCCTCGGGACCTCGTCGATCGACACATCTGGGATCCCTGTAGTCAAACCCTCCAGATTCTGCTCGATTGCTTCATAATCTTTCACATCCAATCTTGTTACTACCACTAATTCCCATCACCTATGGATAGGGGATGTACCTGGGGGCCGGAATGGCCCTACATCTGCATGGTCAAAATATTTTGATTAGTCATTGGATTGAAAACATAAAAATAAAAATAAAAATGTGTTTAATATTTTGAAAAATTTACAAAAACACCATAAAAGAAAAAAAAATTTCTTACCTAGATCCCCCCACTGAGAACCCTCAGGTAACACCAAGTCAGGATCATGGAGAAAATCCATCCTGGCATATGTGTAGTCATCGATCATCAAGATCTGGGGCTCCAGCCAACAAAAAATGTATCATTATATTTAATAATGGGCCCCGCTACATGTCGAGACATGAGATCACATCACCGCTTCATCCATGGATCTCGTGGCGCTGGTATATTCCACTCTACCTGTAAGCGTAGGTGAGGGAATATTTCTAGGAATAAATATACCAAAATGGATCCGTACCCAAATTTCTTTAGTTCTCCATTCTTGATCTTAGTCAACTGAGTCTTCATACTATGGAGGATTCCATCGCACCAGTTGAACACATGAGGTTCTGTGAATTCCATGACCTACTGGAAGTAGCTCTACAAAGCCATGTGTAGAGAATCACTCCTTTCCATCCATGCAATGGTGAAAATAATGGTTCTAAGAATAAGATCACGAAGCCCTCTGATAGCCACATTACCCTTGCACCGCTCGGCCTCAAGTACACAATAACGTCTGATGTATTCACTCATCGGTAAACCACCACCTTGACCTCCTGTTAAGGTCACTTTCACCCCACGATGGGATAGCCATGTCAAGAAGTAAATATCTTCGATGTCAAAGGAAAGAACATGAACACCCACATGAAATACTTGTTGGTCCACGTCCCCCATATGGACCAAATATTCCAATAGTCTCAGTTGGGCTCTCATGCCTTGGATCTTGAAGAACTTTAGCAAGCCACACTGTCATAAGGAATTTATGGTGCCCATATCATTCAAATCCATTGCATCATTGTCTTCATGCTCTCTTTCTCTCCACTCCAACATATTTGCAATCAAAATACCTGCATAGAAATGAAAGAAAGAAGTTAGCACCTTTAGCCATAATTTTTTGGAATTCATTTTGGTCCAACACATCATTTTCTTTTTTAGTTTTCGGCTGCCACAACTGGGCTTCACTTACAGAGCGGGGTTTCTGCAGGTGCACTGTTGGGTTCCTGCAAAAATCCTTTATTTCTGCAGGCCCCGATATAGGGCACTTGCAGCGGCCCCAACGCAGTCCTACGGCCTAAAAATTCACCCAAAAAATAATATTTTAACCGATTAAAATGAATTTTGAACCATTGAAAAGGAAGAAGACGAGGTACTCACCGTTTTCATGCAAACCATTTGTTGAATGATCATCTATGCTCCCCACAATCGACTGCCAAAATATGAGGTGAAAAAGGGATCTTATACAAGTTTTTGACCAAATAAAAATGAAATAGTGAAAATGAGTTCTTACCCCTATTTATCTCGTTTTTAATTTTTCCAAAAATATTTTATATCATTTAAATGTTTTTTCTCAAAAACCTACCAGCCTAATGGTCTTGTGAGTGTTTTGTTTCTCTCATATGGGCAGACTAGGGTTCCGAACAATGAAGTATGGACAATTTTTAAGATTTGTTTTTCTTTTTTGTCGTGTCTGCGATTAATTTTTAGGGGTTTTTAGAAAAACCTCGAGCTTAGTCTTTGTTCATTCTCATGCTCGAAAATCAATGAGAACGTAACCGAGTATACTTTTGTCGTCTTTTTGTACTCGTCATGGTAACACGAAAATAATGAAACTTACAGAGTAACCTTTAAGCTCTTTTCACACTCCTTAAAAATGAACAGATTGTCAAGTGACCTTGTTCTATTCACACTCATAAAAGTATTTTAATAAAACGTTTGATGGGTGATAGTTTATCATTTTTTCGATCCTGTCGAACTATTTTATGAAAAAGGAATTGAGAGAGTTATGTTTTAAGTGTTTTTTCAGACTCTATAAACATGAGAAACCTTCGAGTTTTCTATCTTTTGACTCGTTAAACAAACATCGTAAGATCCATATGGGACTAAACCACTCCTTCTGAGAGTTCGTTAAAAATACTCTGAGGGACTCATCCGAAGGATGAGCTTACATTAACAAGAATATGTTATCCTCCTCAAGCTTGCATAAAAATAAAGAGGTACTCACTAGAAATGGTGGGGGAAAATTTGGGAAAGAGGTGTGTCTCTGTATTTGTGTTAGTGGTAGTAAGCATCGCTCTTGAACATGGCACCGCCTTCATCATTTGAATCCGGGTTGGAAAATCCATTTATCTATCGTCTGAATTTCTCCAAATTCCTATCTTGAGTCATCTTTGAGTCAATGCTGCCAAGACCAGTGTCGTGCCATTCATATGTTCAAGAGAAGTTTGACCAAGCCCTCTATTGAGTTGGCCATTTGCAATTGTCAATTCCTATCATGTCGACCTTCCTTTTGTCAGTTTCAAATCATGTTCGTACTTTTCTCTACCCTAAATCTGTTACTCATTTCGAGTCATTTGATGGGGGATACATCAAGGCCCTCCTGTGACGAGTTTTTGCCTGTCGAATTCGGTTCATTATCCAAGAACAAGACTTATAAATTATTTAGTGCCTTAGAGCCTGAATACCTCAATGGCAGGTTTCTTCACTTTCGACGTTGGATTTACATCATTGATCCCTAATCAAGAGATTCCATCGAGTGTTTGACTTCATATCATCTATTCACACTCATTGGATTGTACTATTGTACCTTGGGAGTCATAGACATCAATGGTGATTTCCCTCACACTTGTTAATGGTTTTTATTAAAGACCGGTAATCAGGTGGTTTCTAACCATGTTCGACTTTAGCACTTGTAATCACATGGATATATTTGTACTAATGAACGACGGGATTGAAGACCCTAGACCTCCTCATTTTTGATCCAGGTTGCAATGGAGTATTTGTGATTTGAATTGACACATAGATCCACTTTGTATGTGGTGTGGCTATGTTTGTGTCTGAGTTTTCCAATACATAGATCCACAGTGTATTCCTAGTGGCTATGTAGTATCTTAATGACATGGATCCAAAGTGTATAATTGGTGGCCATGACTTATATTTATGATTTCAATCATTTATAGTATGAGCATGAGAATGCCTACTTCAGACATGGTATTATAAGTGTGGATTCTTGATTGTTTGCAGGTTCCCAATTGGTGCGCTCCTTGTTCCTGACACACACACACATTTTTACAAAGTATTTCAACTATCACGAGTTCCAGCCTCATACTTTGGGGGGAATTTTGTTATACATATTTTTGGTCACCCTAGTGATGATTTCACAAACATGTGTTCAGGATCCTAACATGACTTTTTGACTGAGAAAAGCAACTTCTTTCCTCCTCTACGAGGCTGCTTTTTAGAAAGGGTCTGCAGGCTGCACATATTACACAGTGCAAAAATCTAACATTTATGCAGGCTTCTCTATAGCTAGCCCACGGGATTTTTGCAGGCTATTGTATAGGCAGGGTGCGACGGTGTTCCAAAGCTAAAAGAGGAAAGAGGTTTCATGAAGTATCTAGAAAGGGAATCTTCTAGAATGTGAGGTGGCATCTGTATGGTTGCAATCCTATTGGTTTCTATGATTTGGTGGGATCATCCTCATCCCTTTAAACCACTTCACCTTCTCCTATATAATCATGGGCTTCTCATGTAAAAGGTTAAGGAAGATTAAGCAGAGATATGATGGAAGAATAGGCTGAAGACTGTGTGAAGAATCTTGTTCTTAGTGATGCTTGAGGCAACCATTTTCCCATCAAGATTTTGTGGATTATCTTCATGCGAATTTTAGATCAAGTGTATGTGTGTGTTGGAA
>JZKD02S1643292.1:39103-56674 GCA_000966675.3 Picea glauca
AATATAACTCTACATAGTGAAAGTGAACACATCAACGATTGCTCACTTATGTCTCACATCTTTGCATAATTGATCTTTGACATTCTCACACTAACTAACAGATATTTTATTTTGAAGCTTAAACTAAAACATAAATAAATGCATTTCTAGTATATAATTACGTATTGTAATTATATAAGTTTAGCTTGTGTGGGATCAATCATCACGGTTTCTACAATTTAATTTTTGATAAAAAAAAATCACATATTTTGTTAGATAATAGATAATGAATAGAAACATGACTATTGAAGTTAAAGATAAAATGTCAATATTTGTAATGTTTAATTACATCCAAAGTCAGCTTTGTCATCTCATTTGCAATATTCTCTTAAAGAGAGATGTTGATGAAAAGGTCACATTAGGATTGAGATGATTTACAAATTAATTTCTTTCTTTTAAAACATGAAAAAACTACAATTTAATTTTTGATAAAAAAAATAAAAAATAAAAAAATCACATATTTTGTTAGATAATAAATAATGAATAGGAACATGACTATTGAAATTAAAGATAAAATGCCAATATTTGTAATCTTTAGTTACATCCAAAGTCAGCTTTGCTACCTCATTTGCAATATTCTCTTAAAGAGAGATGTTTATGAAAAGGTCACATTAGGATTAGGATTGAGATTATTTACAAATTAATTTCATTCTTTTAAAACATGAAATCGTTACGATGTAAAATGTCAAAAGATAACACTTGTAAAAAAGATTTTTAAATTTATTATCCTTTAATTAAAGGATGTTGCACAAGTTTTTTGCATGATTCATTAGGAAAAATTTAAAAAGTGATATTAATGAATACAAGATGGGCATAGGGATCATGACGGCCAACCCTTAAGATGTGGCATATTATTGCCCTTATAACCAAAGCTGCTACCACCGTTGCCTTGAACACTACCAAATCAACTATTACTATTACCATTGTTAGTATTAGAGCCAATGGCCATCACTTTGTTATAAAGGAGCCAATGGCCATCACCTTGTTGTAGGAAAAACAAGGACTTCCATTGTATGGTCACAAGAAGTAATTGTAGGAAAACAAATACTTTTGATTGTTGAGTCATTATAAATACACTATTTGTCTAATATATTAATCTATGATCTATTTGTCTAATGTATTTGTTTTTAATCATTTTGATTTCTTCTAGAATGACTAGACGAAATAAAAGTCACAGAGAACATTGAATAATCTTATTTCATACATTTTTTATTTAAAAGATCTTACTTAAGAGCACAATCTTTCATTAATTCTCCACATGTCTCCAGTTAAACCACCAGTTAAAAATTCAATTCTACTCCCAACTTCTGTACAATTTGCTGATCAAAAATGTATACTATCACTTGACTTACATTCTCCATTTCTATAATTGAATTCTCTGCACAAGCATCAAGATCCTTTCTTTATTCTGTCTAATAACTAATATTCTCCTCTAACCATATTAAATACTCGTGGCGATTGATATTCATAGGCAGTTTACAATTGATACACATGCACACTCATGCACATCAATTCCCCTACCAATATTAATCTGATTTACTTTTCTCTATTTGCGTGCCAATATCATGAGTACTCTATTGTTCAATACTCCTTATCATAAAAAGGCCACCAACATAATTGAGGTCATCTAGTTCCATAAAAAACAGAAGACTATGTTGCTTACCCTGCATGATGAATAATGTATGTTTCATGTAATTATAATCAAATATCTTCCTGCCCATATAGACCCCCCAAACCAAGGCAAGAACGTGGGTAACTAATAATATGGAGTTTTGAGCCCTGAGCTTTGCCAACTCAAAATCAACTACAAATTCTCAAGAAACCTCAATTAGATTTTATAGAATAGGCATTCTATTTTATAGGAAAACTCAAGCAGCCTAAATTAGTTTATTAGAACAGGAATCCTATTTTACACTGCTAAACATCCCCCTGATTTGTTCCCATCGTACTGTAAGCTACAAGCAAATTGCTAAAATCAACATGGCATGGTCTCCTTTGAGAACAACTCATCTTACTGCGACCAATACATGCTTCGAAATGATTCAGCGTTGTAAACTTGAGAATTTGGACCCAGACCTAACCTGGGAATGAATGGAAATTTCTTCACCTCGCCAGGTCACAATATACAGGTACTTGATACCCAGTGATTCGTGGGTATATTTTCTATTTAAAGAAATATTAGAATGGGCCATAAAATTCCGAAAGCATATCCTAATAATTTGTAATTATCACCTCAAATACCCTCCCGCAAACTTAAAATATTGTCCATTTTCTCCCAGGGACTTGTCAAAACAGATCTCATAGGTTGCTGAAACAAAACAGGTATCGCACTGGAAAAGCAACTAACCAAAATTTACAAGTATCAGTTTCAATGCATGGTACCAAAACATCTGCCAGTTAGTTCTGAAGAACAGACAGCTTGAACCTGATATAAACCGTCCTTAAAATTGCATATACTGAAAACAATTAAAACCAAACGAAACTCATCTACAAAACCACAATATTGTCTCCCACTTTTATCTGATCTCAATCCATTGATTTTATATGGTGCTCATTACAAAAATAAACTTTTTTGTAATAAGATCTGACGAGGGCTGCTTTAGACAGAAATCCAAATCCATTGAGCCTTTAAACAGGACTTACTGAACAGAAACCCCAACAATGTAACATGACCTATATGCACTTTCTACACCGTAAATTAGTTCCGGAGGGCACTAAATATCTTTATAAATGGTGAAATGGCATCTTCCATATTATCATGGTGGCCCCCACCTGGTGAGGGTAATCTACTTTCATAAATCAGACCATGGAAGTGGGGACAATAAAATACCTATGAATTTGAATTTTCATCATTTCGGCATCAGAGTTCAGTTTCAGAACATGCTCAAAGCCTGATTGATATGACCAGAACACAGAACCAAGAATATTAATTGTAAAGGGCAAAATGATCTCAACCGAACATGCTCAAAATCTGACTCTTCTTACCTGCAAAGAACATAAAGCACTGTGACTACTATAACTCTACTATCAATAGAGTAAAACAATAGTGGTGGTCAATGTTTGACTCTTTGGGATCTGCCAAATACTAGTGCCAGAAAAACCTTTTGGAAATCTTTTGAGTGTCAAACAGAAACAAAAACCTCACAACACAAACTTAAAGAGTAACTGCAAAAACATAAAACGGAGTTCCCGTTTCCTCAAATCCAAAGCAAAGTTGCAGAGAGAGAACTAGAAGCAAAATCTGATTACATGCATACACCATAACACTAATCCAACATTAAAAGGAAACAACTAGACACAGTATAAGAAATTTTCAACTGCTTTATAGCCTTGTTTTTCGATTAAACTCCCTACAAACATTTATAGCGATGTTTAACGCACTAGTTCATGAAGACTCTAATTTAAAATGTTCTTTTGAGAGGCCAGTGACTAGCAGTATACAAGAATATCCCAAACCTAGTCAAATTCAGAGATAAATTAATTCAAGCTGACAAAAACTAGATTGCTAGTCACTACCAACAATCTGTGCCATGAAATTGATGTACACAGATATTAAACCCAGGAAACACAAACAAAGGCATGGCAAGAGCAAAGTATGTTGTCTCTTCAAATACAAGACACTTTATATATATGTTGCAGGAAACACCTCCCCCCCCCCTCGGTTTCGGGCAGGAAACCGGTACGAAACTCGGAAACCAGTACAGTACAGCCAGGAAACGCCCCCAGCCATACCGTACGGCGTTTCCTGATTTGGAAATGCCGTACGGTACGGCCAGCGGCGTTTCCTCGCAGTACCGGCCCGTACGGCCAGCATTTCAGGCATCTTTGAGGCGAAATAAGAAAAAAAAAGGGGGGGCTATGGGGCCCCCAAACAGTCAAATATATTTTTTTTTGCATTTTCTATGTTTTTCTTGCATCATTATTGCATTTTTTTTGCATCATTATTGCATTTTTTTATTGCATTTTTTTTGCATCATTATGTTTTTCTTGCAATATAATGTCTTATTTTTAAAAAAACTATAGATACATATATATATATTTTAATTTTTTTATATACGGCGTTTCCCCGGACGTTTCCATTTTTGGGGGGCCTGTTTCATACTGTCTCAGTTTCGGAAACTTGGAAACGTTTCCCCATTTCGTGCAACTTAGCTTTATATCAAAATCATTTCTTCTTTATTTCAGTCCACTCAAGCACAGAAAGATTACTCAAGCACAGGGGTCAGACAGAAAGATGATAAAATTAGCAACGACTAACAAACACGTAGCAAGAACTGCAAGTGGTGTTTCTTGAAATATAGGACACACCATATTGAAATTATTTCTTCAACTACAGATTCCTGAGAAATTGTTGGAGTTTGCATATTTCAACATTTTACATCTTCAATGTATAAGATCCAGTGATGAAAAGAGAAAAAGGGCCCAATCCTTGCACAGAAACTGGTGTGTGGCAGTAAACAAGTAGTTTTGGACTTATCAAGAAACCTCAATTAACCAAGCCAGTTACAAAGATCTTATCCTAAATAACATTGTCTGTTTGTTATGCCTTGCTGACAATTCCATCTCACATACTTGTGTTGCTTGGGATGAAATAATCTCAAGGGCCAATTAACCTAGGCCCCTGAATTGCAATGCCTACTACAATTGTAAAACCAGAAAGCTTCAATTATCAACCTCAACTACTGTTTTCCGCCCTTTATGAAGGGAGGGACATTTAATACCTTACAATGTAGCTTCATAATTCCTAGAATTTGATGCCTCACAGATAGATCAATCTCACATACTTTTTGTTGCTGAGGATGAAATAATATCAAGGGCCAACTAACTTGGGCCCCTGAATTGCAAATGCCCAATACAATTGTAAAACCAGAAAGTTTTCATTATCAACCTCAACTACTGCTTTCTGCCCTTATCAAGGGAGAGGCATTTAAGGCCTTTCAATGTAGCTTCATAATTTCCTAGAATTTGATGTGTAGTTCGACAATCTTCTCCTAAATGACATTTTCTGTTTGCTATGCCTTGCTGACAATTCCATCTCACATACTTCTGTTGCTCAGGATGAAATAATCTCAAGGGCCAACCAACTTAGATCCCTGAATTGCAAATGCCCAATAAAATTGTAAAACTAGAGAGCTTCCATTGTCAACCTCAACTACTGCTTTCTGCCCTTATCAATAGAGAGACATTTAATGCCTTTCAATGTAACTTCATAATTCCTAGAATTTGATGCACCCTGGTTAGGAACTGAGAGCTTGAGACCTTTGGAACCTACTGGAGAGTATTGTTGAGCTCCACCAGTGCAGAATGCAAATGGGCTCATTTCTGCAGCAGGGGACAGAAGTGGATTGGCCTCATTCACCACTACTTGCCTTCGTGAATCTGTGGCTTGTCTTGATGTGCTGCTACTCTGACCAACAGATGACAGGCACATACGTTGTGGTTTTGTGATCCCCATGCCTCCCTGCAAATCCAAGTTACATGACCATTTTATTGTCAGCCCCCTTTCCTATTGTTAACAACCTTTGCCACCCCTTGGTGAAACCCCACACCAGGAGATTATTGATAAAAGCATTTGTACTTACGGATCTATGCAGGATAGTTTATTTTTTCAGAGATCATCTTCTATACAAGCCATCGAACCTTTCTGCTAAGGGATACATTATCCTGCACTCTTAAATAATCAATGTAGTTATCTGCCATTCTCAAAGTATTGCTGCATGCCATAATCCTTGGAGCATCTTTCTATGTCTTCCTTTTGGGCGGATTTTGTGGCTGACTTTGTTTCATATTGGGAACATGGACTGAATTGCATTTTGGGCATGTTGTAGGTAGAGTACAAACGATGTAACCCTTAGAAGTTAGAAGAAAGGACCAATCCTTTTACTGAAAATACACTGGAAAAATAAATTGTGTTGTATAGATCCTTGCGTATAAATACTTTTATGAATAAATCTCATCTTGTGGGTTTGCATGAAGGGATGGCAAAGATTACTGACAATAACATGATACTGTAACTTAGATGCACAGGTAGGCATCGGGATCATAGAACCAAAGCATGTGTATACTGCCCAGTTTCCAGCAGCAGGCAAGCAGTGGTGGCAGTTGACAGAGGTGTACACTAGAGTTGGATCAGCCTTGTACAACAGAGTTGGATCAACCTCAGCCACCACTGCTGCCTGCTGCTGGAAACTGCTGCTCATCTCAATGTGCCATTACTCTGACCAACAAATGACAAGCACATATGTCGTGGTTTTGAGATCCCTACACAGCACAACTCCCAGCAAATCTAAGTTACATTACGTTTTATTTTCAACCACCTTTTCTATTATCATTTTATTGTCAGCAGCCTTTTCCACCCACTGGTGAAAACTCACAAAAGGGTCTATGCATAGCCTATCTTTTCAGAATGCATCTTCTGCACAAAGCACATTGGTCCTTTCTTCAAAGGAATACATCGTTTGTATTCTACCCCACACATGTCCAAATGCACTTCAAAGTTCAACTCATTCCCAAAATTTGAAACAAAGTTAACCATAAAATTCCCTCAAAAGCACTTCAACTTTCCTGGGGAAACTGTACTTTTAACATCTGACCAGGGATCAGCATGCAGGCAATATTTTGAGAATGGAAGAGACTTTTTGTTTCTATGATATGAAACAAATGCCATTCCACCCAAGAACCATTAAATTGTGTCTCTTAGTATAAAGTAGTTAATCATTTTCTTAGTATTCCAGTCATTTATCTGGAATCTAATTGAAAATATAAAAGCTTGGTATCAGACTATTTTCAAGCATTTATAAATTTGTGCCGACATGTACATATGTAGCATGTCAAGAGAAAATACATGTCAATCCCTCCAGCAAACCAGTCAACACAATGAGCATGGACAAGCCTCCCCCACAAAAGAAATAGATAGCTTTCCAAAACAGCACAATGAAAAACAAGAGCCTTCTTAACTAACATGGATTGACAAAATGAACATCAGAGTAACGATGAATATGCTTTACCTATCAGTGATCTTAACAGTTACTCCTCTTCTTTCACTCTGCATTTTTCATTGTTCAAGTAAATGAAATATACTAATCCAGCTTTTTAAGCAGCCAACATCTTAATGTAAAGAGRGCACACTGTTTGAAAATGTAAACAAAGAATTTTACTTCTTTGAGAGATTGGTAATTCTCTTATATTATAATTTATTATAAGACGACTGCCAATCTCTCAAAAAGCTAAAATTCTTRTAGGACTGCCAATCGTCTTGCAATATTCTTAATTAATTAAAAATTAAACAAGAAGTTAATGAGAAGAGGCAACAAAGCAATCACAAAATAATCCAAATTCCAGTAAAAATCTGCCCCAAAATAGGCAAGGACTGAAACAGGGGATTTTAGAATTTTATATGATTATCTGTACAATTATTATACACAAAAACATCATATTCTGAAGTGTACTTCAGCTAATAATCAATATAGTGAGAATGTCGTCTAGCTGCATGCAAATTAAGATTGCATGCTCGTTAAACAATTGGCTTCCCAATGTGGAAAGTAGGGCACAATTTGTACAAAATATTTATAATCTAAAAAAACTGGTATGTACACTCATCAAACCAGACAAATCAATATCTGGTGAAATGTATAACAAATAGTGAAACTGAAGTGCCGAGACATAGATCATCTTCTTTGAGAGCTCAATGCCATACTAGCACTTCAAGAAAACTAAAAACAGAAATAATTCATGAACTAGTAGAATTATGAATACAGAATGGTGGTTTTCTTCATTCCTACACAGGTGAACCATAGCAGCATTTTCTCAAATGGTATATAAGCTTCAACCAATTTGAACTTACCACATCTTTTGAAGTCCCAGATTCATGGGCTACAGGACTCTTGAGCTTAGGTAAACTACCAGAATTCACAATAGCTACTGGCATTCTTTTATGAGCAATATCAACAGCAAAGTTGTTACCATCATTGTCCTTACCACCTTGACGACCTGAAGAAGTTCAGGACAAATCACCAGACAAAAGAAAGAATGTTATTTTAAGAAATGAAAGCAACTAATGTATATATGTGTGTGTGTGTGTGTGTGTGTGGACATGTATACATGCTTGTCTACTGTGAGACAACAACATGACCATGCACATCACAATCTTTTTCACCAGATATAAGTGCCTTAAAAAGAATAATGTGGTGCTCAAGTGAAATCATATCACTAAAACGGTACTAAAACCTACAGAAGTGACTGGACTGAAACTTTCTGTCTTTCATGTGTCAAATAAACTATACTGTGCTATTTTAGAAAGCTTAAATAATTACACTCATTGACCTTGCCTATAAATTTTGGACCTGAAAGTGTACCAGTTTAACCTTTATCGGAGAAACAAAAATTCAGACATCAACTCTACAAGCAATTAGCATCTAAGCCTGAGACTGGTCCTGAATAATAATACCTGAATGCCTATCCAAAGTTGCACCTGTTTTTGCGGTCGGGCCAGTGGCTGCTGTGGGCCCAGTGGCTGCTGTGGGCCCCGTGCTCGTTCCTCCAACAGCACCCTGACGAGCAATCATCCCATAGAATCTTGCAGCTCGGATGAATGCTTTAACCGGAATGTTTGATACAACGTCAAATTAAAACTGGAAAGCATTTTGGAGACTGATTGCATATAGATAAAGGACTTACAAGAGCCTTCTGAGGTGGATGAGCAATCTGTGTTTGTTGATATTTCAAAATGGTCCAGTCAAAAACATAGTCAAACTGAAATCCTGCACGCATCAAGACAATGTAAATTGATTGATATATCTGTCTACCAGTCAACCAGCTGTTTAAGTTCTACACCATCAAACTTAGATGTTATAAATTGTTATTGTTGTAAACCACAGCAAATTCTTAATAAATGGAATTACTATAGTGTACATAATATATACCTTCATGAATAAAAAGATCACGAAATATCCTCCTCAAATAAGCATAATCTGGTTTATCATCAAAGCGTAATTGGCGGCAATAATGAAAATAATTTGCAAACTCGGATGGGTAAGACTTGCACAAGACCTGAAAAATGTGCATTTGATAATCAGAAATATAAATCCATCTGGAGTATCAGAAGAGTTAGCAATGAATAAAATTTCTTACCTCAATGGGGGTTGCAACCTTCTTTTCACTGATCTTATCATACTTCTGCTTTTTCGTACCAGCTTTCAAACCCTGCCAAGGAAGACTGGAAAAATGACCCCGTATTGTTAAATCCAAAATAATATTCTCAACAAATAATGCCATATATTAGGTAAGTACAAGAAAGAAAAACCAACCTGCCTCTCAAAAAATACAGAAGCACATATCCAAGAGATTCTAAATCATCTCTTCGGCTTTGCTCTGACCACACAAAATAAATTGGAGCAATCAAAGTTGGTAATCCATTATAAATGCAAAGGACAGAGAAAAAAAACTACAACAAATACAAATCCCTTCCTAAATTATATCCAAGGATATTGTCTAGGAAAGGTAAGCATCATATCAAGTGACCTATCTGATCATGCAAGGAAAAATTCACTTAAGCAACCTAAACTTACCAATGCCAAGGTGAGTATTCATGCTTGCATATCGAGCAGTTCCAGTCAAATTTTTGTTTTCTCTGCAGCACAAATCTAAATGTTAAGTTTACATTTTCAAATTTGTTCTCCACATATAGCATGAGGTTTAACACACATCCCAATACCCACTGCAGAAATGAAAAAAAATAACTCTACACAAATTTTGTTGTAAGAGGACAACAATATTTCTAACTATTACTGTTTCAGCACCTTTGAAGACATTACCAAAAACGTGATAACCAAGAGCAGAAAGTAGGGAAACTTTGCAAAATAAATGCAAGTGACTACACAAGAAAGTCAAAACTAAAAAATCTCAAAGAAGCATATTTTCTTCAAAGGGCAGTGATTGGTGATTTTTTTCACAATTTCAATCTTGTTGACTAATCTGCACAATTTCAATTTACATCCATGTCCAATGGTAGACAGCACCCAAGAAAAGAGATGCACCAAAATCAGCTTGTGATCTTTTCTTATTATGATCTCTTGTAAAGAACCATCATTAAATCCTATAGTTAGTAGAATCATGTAATTAGTCTACTTGGGAGGGCAGGGCAACCAGTAGAGCCTGTAAAGACAAATATTCTGCCCAATTTAGGCACAACAGAAACTAAGGCATGCACCACAAACATAATTTCATACACTGCATTAAATAAATACATGTATAATTAAACCAAATCTGATAATGCCAAACTGAAAGGCAAGCACATTTAACAAGCTGGCGAAAAGAAAGTGATATAGACAACCATATGTCTAGTTTTGAATTATTATGACGAGTTGAAATACATATTAACAAATGCATGCTACTATGGAAGAAGTCCATTATATAGGACTCCTAAGCATCAATTTAAGTAAACAATGTGAAAACAAGTAGCTCTGCAAGTCTGTGCAACCTCCAACCGCCCACCTCCCCCCATCAACAAAAAATAAAAGACAGTTTGTAAAAGTTAAATGAGAATAATGTTCCGTACTCGTAATTCCACATCATGATAATGCACCCATAACAAGGTGGATATATTAAATTCTAGACAACCAAGTTATGATTCTTCTTTTATATGTAAAACAGTATCAACGTGTTTCCCCATTTTAACTAAATGACGAAGATGCCAGAATATCAATTCATCCACTATGAGACATGTAATATATTATAAATTCATTGCATTTGGGGGCAAAATTGCATGGCTTAACATAGACCACCTTGTGTCATTATTCTTTGAACGACTTTTTTGCATGCAATTTATGTTCGTTCAATTTGCAAAATAGTTGAGAAACTTTTAGGCGAAGTGGGATACAACCTAATCTCTTCCTATTCGTATTTTATGCTTGGGCTTTACTTAATGTGGTGAACTCTCAGATCCGGTCCTTTCTTAGTGTAATTATTGATAATGAACATTTATTAGTATTTAGCATTTACTTTACGTAAATACATTGTACGCTAAGTACTTTAGAGTTAGTAATGAATAAACAAGAAAAGGTTACTTAACGTCTTTCTCCTCTTCATTTGTATGTACGTAAGAAGATATTTGATGAATTGATGAATAAGAATTTGATGGTTCCCTTCTCAATAGTTTGGTGTCCTCTATTCAACCTGTGTGCTGATACGGTATCAAAGTCATGGTGAGAAGAAACCAAGGCTTAAAGCAGGTGAACGCCTAGGCACTGGCCTATCCAATGATGATCCAATGAACTGCTATAAGAGTCTAGCAAAGAAAGGCCATAGTGTATCTGCCATCTCATAGAACAGAGATATGTAGCCGCCATCATATGAGTCTGGTAGAAGCTGTGATTTTGATGGATATGGGTCTGGTAGAAGTCATCGTTGTTGTTTGATTTTGATAGATACAGGTCTGGTAGGAGTTGTCGTTTTGATTTTCAACATATAGCTGTCGCTTTTAGATCGTCGTCCATTGAAACAACCGTCGCTGGTAAGGTAGCATGGGGTTTGGGAACTAGGAGAGAAGCCTGAGTATCCGTATTGCATAAGCTGACAGATTGATAGCAATAACTGCCAATTAAGAATACTAAGCTGCATGGGTATTTGAGTCTGGGAAGGTTCTTGTCTAGGGTGAGCCACCAAGGTGTATGGGTCCACTCCTTTTAGTAGAGATTAGTGAATTGGAGTTGAAGTGAATGTGACCCAATTGCCAGCCAGGCATTTGTGTTCAATTTTTTTTAAATGAGCCAAAGGTCACCAGTCTTGAGGCACACAATTTTATTTTATCTTTTTCTTTAACATTTCAGCGAACAGTGAGTGTGACAATATGGATGGTGCAAAATTTTGGCTTGGTAATCTGAACATGGTAACCAATATTATGCTTGAGAATAACCAAAAATTAAATGGAAAGAATGTTATACATGGAAATAGAAAATGCTTGCAATCTTTGAGTACAGGTGTTTTGGAGTCTGGACAGATTGGTAATGGGAAAAGAAATCCAGAGTGAAACCAATGAAGCTGCCTGAGAAAAGTATGATGCAAAGAATAGAGAGGTTGTCATGCTCATTAAGCTTTCCATCGCAAATGAGATGCTTCCTGAAGTTCAAACTGAGGATGATGCATTCACCATTAGACGAAATCTTCATAATTTGTCTAGGGTGAGCCGCCAAGGTGTATGGGTCCACTCCTTTTAGTAGAGATTAGTGAATTGGAGTTGAAGTGAATGTGACCCAACTGCCAGCCAGGAATGGGTATTCACTTTTTTTTAAACATGCCAAGTCACCAGTCTTGAGGAACACAATTTTATTTTATCTTTTTCTTTAACATGTCAGCGAACAGTGAGTGTGACAATATGGATGGTGCAAAATTTTGGCTTGGTAATCTGAACATGATAACCAATGTTATGGTTGAGAGTAACCAAAAATTAAATGAAAAGAATTTTATACATGGAAATAGCAAATGCTTGCAATCTTTGAGTACAGGTGTTTGGAGTCTGGACAGATTGGTATTGGGAAAAGAAATCCAGAGTGAAACCAATGAAGCTGCCTGAGAAAAGTATGATGCAAAGAATAGAGAGGTTGGCATGCTCATTAAGCTTTCCATCGCAAATGAGATGCTTCCTGAAGTTCAAACTGAAGATGATGCATTCACCATTTGGAAAAATCTTCATAATCTGCATAACCTGAGATAAAGGTAGAGCATTTTCCTAAAGAATATTTGTTTTCTATTCAGAGGGAAGAACATGATTCTTTTCCAAATCACTTATTAAAGATTAAAGATATTTAAGATCAGTTGAAGGCTATCGATGGGAAGATGGATGAGGAAGATCTTGCCATCATAACATTGAAGAGTCTAGCCTCCTCCTTTGGAAACTTTATTGAGACTTTGAATATTACTTCTAATATTGACCTAACATTTGAACAACTTAGCAATAATATTTTGCAGAAAGACAGGTGGAGAAAGCAATCTAGCAATAGCAATGGGCTTGACACTTCAAAGGTAGTCTTGGCAGCCAAATTCAAAGGAAAAAGCAAGGGAAGTGAGGCTGAAGGTGGGCAGAAAGATAGTAGCAAGCCAAATGATTCAGGTAAATATGAAAACTGACGAGATCATTAAATGATTTATTGTGGAAAGATTGGTCATAAAAGCAAGTTTTGTCAAAAGAGATTGTAGGATGAAAAGCACAATCCAAGGTCGTGTCAAACTGAACAGAGGCATGCCAATGTGGCTGAGCACAATGAGGAGGATGAGTGTTATGGTTTTATGGCTAGGAATAAGGAGGTCATTGTATACAAGGTTGATTAGTATATTGATTCTAGTGCATCTTGTCATTTCACTAACAAGAAGAATTGATCAATAAGAATTTGATGGTTCATTTCTTAATCATTTGTTCTCCTCTCTATTCAACCTGTGTGATTTTATAGCAAATAAGAAAGAATTAGATTCTATGATTTTTGGTGGTGACGAAGAATAAAAAGTAGTTGGAAACAGAAATGTGCAAATAGAAATGCAAGGTAAAAGGTTGCTCTTCCTTGATATAGTCTCCGTCCTAGAATTGGAAAATAATCTTCTTTCTATCAGTGAAATTATGAAGCATCATCCTCATTTAAATGTGATTTTTAGCAACAGCAGGTGCTATATTGTTAATCAAAACAGCAAGAAATTAGTTGGCATGGGTGGTGAAGAGTAGGATTGTTTCACTTGGTGAGTGTTGATACAGTTCAAGAGCATGCTTTAATGGCTAACAATGGACAAGATATGAGTTCACTCGGGCATTGGAGGTATGGCCATCACAATTTACATTGTCTTCCCTCTTTGACTATTAGAAAAATGGTGAATGGCCTTCCAGATATTTTGGATGAGCAAGAGATTTTCGTGGCACATGTGTTGCAGGGAAGCAGAATAAAATTTATTTTGATGAAGGGAAGACTTGAAGAACCAAAGTACCTCTCAAATTAATTCATGCAAATATGTGGACCAATGAACATTGAAAATAGTATAATTTTCCAGAGCAAGGTACTTTTTGTTGTTTTTAAATGACTTTTCCAGAAAATATGTGGATGTATTTCCTAAAACAAAAACCATATGTATTTTCTGAGTTCCAAAAATTTAATGCTATGGTTGAGAAGCAATCGAGGAGAAGTATCACATTTCTTAGGATCGATGATGGTGGTGAGTTTTGTTCTCATGGTTTTAATAACTTTTGTGATCAAGAAGGTATACAGAGACAATATACCACACCATATATTCTGTAGCAAAATGGGGTTGTAGAGAGATGAAATTGAAAAATTATGGAGATGGCAAGGTGCATGTCCTCAACAATATCAATGATATCAATGCTATGAAATCAATGTGATGAAATCAGTACAAATCAGCATGATATAAATGCTACTTTGTAGAATAAGGAAGTCAAGAGGTGTCCCAAGTGGTTCTATCAAACATATGATAATGTTCGCTTGGATGAGATTCTTGAATAAGGGGAGCAAGGGTGGCTATTGAGAAATAGAGGTGAAACATCTTAATTATGCAATCATGCTTTTGCTAACATTCAATTTTCATTTGAACCTAAGAGTTATGAACAAAGCCAAAGAACAACCAAAACGGGAAAAGGCTATGCAAGTTGAGTATGATGCCTTAATGAAAAATCAAACTTCAGTGTTGGAGAACATTCCCGCTCATAAAAAAAACATTGGTTGCAAATGGGTGCTGAAATTTTTGAAAAAAAAAAACGGCACTTAATGCAAAACAGAAATTTCAACTCTTAACTAGAGGTTTCCCGAATCTTAACACTGAATTTTAAGCCTTAGAGCTGCTATGAAATATAATACAGAACAGCAACAGAAGAGAAAAATATTTCAATCCTTAACACCACCAAACTTCTAGTCAATCCAAAAGAAAAGATGCCAAAGTGTTATGATAAGTTTCAGCCCTCTAGGACAATTTTATCATGCATAAACGATCTGAAAACTCTTATTTACAACAGTAAATACAGAAGTAAAACAGCCCTTATTTTCTTCAATTACAATGTTAAATCACTTGACATAATTGTTGGAAATATTACTATTTTCGACTCACTAGTTCAGTGGTAGTTAACTAAAGCTAGTTCTATTTTAGACTTTCTATTTTAGACCATCACTATTATGCATGCATTCCTAAGAAAAGCTCACTATTTGTTCGCTTTTTTAAATTATGGAATGTTCATTCCTATATGAGTGCATATCACTCATTCATTGTATTCATGATTGATTAGCTCATTGGAGTAGTGTGAATATAATTTTTCATTCTTCCATATTGAATCTCTCGTCCTTTTCTTGCTAAGTTTTGTTTGTATTTTCTTTAGCTAGGTCTCTTGTGCAGGTTTCCATGAAACATTGACAAGGTATCCGAGCCGAGTTGCTTGGAAGCAAACCAAATAAGCCAGAGAAGAGGGAAATTGGAGTTTCGACGAGCGTAATCTATGTATCTAACAGTGTCGCAGCCTCTCCTTGTCGAAAGGTGCAACAGTTGAAAGTGTCGCAGCCTATCCTTGTCGAAAGGTGCGACAGTTGAAAGTGTCGCACACTCTCCCTGTCGTAAGGTGGGATAGTCACAGGCACACTTGCGAAATTAAAATTTTTGTGTTGTGTCGCGGCCTCGGTTCTCAGTTTTCCATTGCGTCGCACCTTCTGAACTACCAGAGTGCGACACTAAGGCCAATATCGCAGTGTATCCTTAAGTAGGGTGCGACACCCTTGAAAAATTGACTTTTTGGAGTGTTTTTCTAAGGATTTTCACTTGCAAGTTGAGGGTTAATTTTTAGGGTTTTCAGAACCAGTAAGAAGGATGGATATGACACCAATTCTTCAGTCAAATCTGGTGATAATTCTCACACCGTACAATCATTTTGAATGGAAGAGGAAGGTCAAATTCCAACTCAAAAGGAAAGGATTGTACAATTTGACGATGGCGACAGAAACGAAACCTATAGCAGTGATTGAGAAGACCAGATGAGCGAACTGTAAGGATGAGGCCACCGAACTTCTTGAATTAATTTCAATTGATTTATGGTTTCATCTTGCCGCATGCAGGACTCCAAACGAGATCCGGACCACCTTGGATGGTCTCTTTGGAAAGCAAGATGAGATGAGAGGTCATATGCTTGAGGTAGAGTTGAATACCTTGGATCCTAAAAGTTTTGATAATATACAGGATTTCTTTACCAAGTTTAAATCTTTGATATTGAGCTTGGCATCTTGTGGTATTGATAAGTCTAAACAAGTGGACCAACTTATTCTAACAATCTTGGCTAAGCTAGGACCAGAATATGTTGTCTATGTCTCCACTTTCCATTTTGGCAGATATCTCTTGGGATCAAAGTGGAAGATGCCTATCATGGAGCAGTGCATTGATTCTCTCACACATGAGCAGGAAAAACTCATTCAGATGGGTTTAATTAAGAAACCCAAAGTACATGCACTCACCATGCAAGATGGAAAAGGGTCATCCAATCAAAAATCCAAACAGAAAGGAAAAGAGAAACATAAAGAAAATGAGGGATATTCCAAACCCTTCAAGGATTCTTCAGGTTCCAAAGACTCTTCAAATTCCAAAGGAAGGAAGAAGGGAAAGCAGTGCACTTATTGCAATAAACCAAATCATGAAGAATCCACGTGCATGAAGAAGCAAATCAATCTTATGGCAAAGGTACTTCAGAAGAACCTTGGAAACTTCATTCCTGAAGGAGCCAAGAAGAAGAAGGAAGAAGATCATGCTCCAAAGAAAGGTAATCATCATGCTATTATTGCAATTAATTCCTCATTTGATTCGTGGATTTTAGATTCTGGCACATCACATCATATGGCAACGAAAGAGGAAGTTTTTACTTCTTTGAGTTCATGCTCAAGACCCCCTATTCTCATGGGGGATGCTACTCCAGTAAAAGTAGCAGGAGAGGGAAGAGTGAAACTCCCTAATGGCAGTTTTGAGAATGTTTTACATGTTCCAAAGCTTTCTATAAATCTGCTCTCAGTTTATCGGATCACTCAAACATGTAAAAAGGTTGAATTTAAATCAAATTCAGTTTTTGTACTTGACATGCATGACAATTCCATTATTGCAATTGGTGAAATAAATCACAAATCAAGGTTGTATAAATTCACTAAGTTTGATGACCATAACTCGTCTTTACTACTTACGCATGTTGATGATAGTAGTAGAGTATGGCATGAGAGATTTGGTCATTTAAACTTTAGGTACATGCAACGACTTGCCAAGCAAGGAATGGTCAAAGGCTTGACAAACATTCACTTTTCTTAAGGGGTTGGTGAAGGATGCATTCTTAGCAAGCATCCTGAAGAGAGGTTTGAAAAGGGGAAGGCAAGGAGAGCCTCCTCTTCCTTGGAGCTTGTTCACAATCATCTCATGAGTCCATTTCCAAATCCATCCCTCAGCAAAGCAAGGTATGTCCTTACATTTATTGATGATTACTCACGCTATACTTGGGTTTATTTTCTCAGGCAAAAGTCTGAAGTTTTT
>JZKD02S1643292.1:61579-82095 GCA_000966675.3 Picea glauca
TCACTTGCAAAGGGTGTCGCTTCATCACTTGTTGTGTGTGCTGTGTCTATCTCAGCCGTGGGGTTTTTATCTTAGGGTTTGGGTTTTTGTTTTCTGGTTCCAGTAACCCTAACCGCTGGCATGAAATTTCCTTCTCTTCTTTGGCACAATAAGATCAGTTATTGATCCATGAACTGAACCTTTAACTAAGCATAACATTCAGGATTGATCTCTATTGTGGCCTTGTTCTATCCTCTAAGGTAAGGCAGGTACCAGGTATGTGTTACTTACCTTTTCCTCCTAAAGTTCAGATCTGAGTTATTTACTGTTTGAGCACAGTCATACAGAAGAAGCATTGTTTTATTGTTTTTGTTTCAAAACTTGGATCTATAGACTTGTTGTTGTTTAGAGGAGTTATTTATCATTGGTTCTGATCTGGGTTTTAGTATATGATCTGTGTTCTCTTTTGTTTAAAATATAGATCTACTGTTACCTCTATAGAACTGCTTTCACTGTCTAGGATCTGAACCTAGTTTACTACTTGCAGTCTGAGTTTATTATGATATTGAATAAGCCTTGTCTAATCTGTTGTTACTGTTTCTTCTAGATCTGCTTTCATGGTTTTTATGATTTGTGTTTTCTTCTATCACTGCCTATAATAAGATCTGTCTCTATAAGTTGTTTTGTGCTTCAGTTCTAAGTAGTTTTGTTTTAAAATAAAAAGAGACTGTTGTTTTCAACTTTACCCTAAAATTCTAACACTCTTGCAGCGAAGATGAAGTGGAAGTTACACCAGATGGACATGAAAACAGCTTTCTGGAATGGTGTCATTGAAGAAGAAGTGTATATAGAACAACCTCAAGGGTTTGAAGTTGAAGACAAGAAGACTCGTGTCTAGAAGTTGAAGAGGGCTCTATATGGATTGAAGCAAGCTCCTAGAGCTTGGTATGGAAGGATTGATAGTTTCCTGACGAGCTTGGGCTTTACCAAGAGTAAAGTTAATTCTAACCTTTACTTCAAGGTTATGAATGATGAGCTTGTTATATTGTTGTTGTATGTGGATGACTTATTCTTAACTGGAGAAGAAAAGTTCACCACTGATTGTAAGAAGAAGGCCACTGCAGAATTTGAGATGAAAGACCTTGGCCTAATGCACTATTTCTTAGGTCTTGAGGTCTGGCAGAGCCCAAAGAAGATCTTCCTTAACCAAGGGAAGTATGCAGTTGAAATACTGAAGAGATTTGATATGTTGGAGTGCAAATACATGAATACACCCATGGAAACAAAGTTGAAGCTCCTGGTTGACACTTCGTCAAAATTGATTGATGCTACGATGTACAGACAGATCATTGGGTCGTTGATGTATCTAACGAACACCAGGCCAGATATATGTTTTGCTATGAACGCCTTGAGTCAATTTCTGGTAGAGCCCAAACGTGTTCACCTGGTTGTTGCAAAACATGTGATGAGGTACCTTAAGGGTACATTAGATTGTGGTCTCAATTATAATGGAGATCATGACTTCAGAAAGAGTGGTTATACCGATTCAGATTGGGCTGGAAGTGTCTCTGACAGAAAGAGCACTTCGGGATGTTGTTTCAGTTTGGGGTCAGCTATGATCTCATCGCAGAGTAGGAAGCAATCAAGCATTGCTCTCAGCACGACAGAAGCAGAATACATTGTTGCATGTTCCGCAACTTGTGAAGCCATATGGCTTTGGAAGTTGTTGACATGTCTATTCGATCTGAAGAAGGAAGCAATCGTGATCCTATGTGATAACCAGAGTTGCATAAAGATGACAAAGAACCCTGTGTTCCATGACAAGTCAAAACACATAGAGATACGATATCATTACATCTATGATATGGTGCAGAGATGAGCCATAAAGCTCCAGTATGTTAGCACGGATGAACAGGTTGCAGATGTGTTGACCAAGCCTCTATCTCGTGTAAAGTTTGAGAAATTTCGAGATAAGCTTGGTGTAGTCCGAAAGGACCTCCCTCGAAAGGAGTAGTGTTGATGCCAGCCTAGTGATGAAGATTTCTAGCTTCGTGATGATGTTGTTGCGATGCCAGCCTAGTGCTGAAGATTTCCAGCTTCGTGTTGATGTTGTTGTGATGCTAGCCTTGTGCTGAAGATTTCCAGCTTCGAGTTGATGTTGTTGTGATGTCGGCCTTATGCTGAAGATTTCCAGCTTCGTGCTGATGTTGTTGAGATGCCAGCTTCGTGTTGATGTTGTTGAGATGCCAGCTTCGTGTTGAAAATTTCCAGCCTAGTGTCGATGTAGATGATGCTCCAACCTTCGTGTTGTGATACTATTGTTGTTGATGATGCTCCAGCCTTCGTGCTGTGATGTTGTTGTTGTTGATGTTGTATCAGCCTTGTGTTGTTATTGATGATGATGATGATGTATTAGTGTTATATTAATCCATGTTGATGCAGATGATGATGATGCCATTCCAGCTCCCTGTTGTGGATGATGATATTGATGATGAGAAAAACTTTCAATGATTTATAGATATGCCAGTCAGTGTTCCAGATGTTGTTGATGTTGTTGCCCTCTCTCTCTCCTAATTATGTTGTCGAATACCCTTCTTGTTAAGGGGGAGTGTTGAAATATCGTAACTGCAAAGAGTATTCTATTTATTATTGAGTTATTATTTATTAGATCAATCCCCTTTTGTGGATTGATCATGTCGAGCATTGTAATTGACCAAATCCCCTTTTGTGGTTTGGTCAAACCCTTAATATATTATGCAAATTGAGAAGTCGACCCCCAGGCTAATTAAAGTGGTTTTAACCACTAAGAAGACAAGTCGGCCCTGCAGAGTGAAGTGACACCTTTCCAGCACCTGCCAGTTTGTATAAATAAAGGAAGCCAGCGCCTCGTTTGATCACTCACTCATTCGTTCATCCAATGCGCAGGTTTGGTAGCTGCAGTTGGGAGAAGAAGGAAGAGAGAGGCGCATTGCTCAGTGTTGGATATTCTCTAGTGTTTGGTTTATTGTTTTGGCATTGTATTGGCTATCTATATTAAGGAAGTTTTTGTTGGGTTTTCTCCCCCATGAGGGTTTCCCAGGATAAATTTTGTGTATCTTGTGATTGTGTTTCTCTCAGTCATCCTATCTATGCTATGGTTATCTAGTAAATTGAAAAGAAACCTAATAATAGCTTAAACCTTAACAGGCACAGATCGCAAGTCCACTTCAGAGTACACTTTCAATTTGGGGTCAAGCCCTATTTGTTGGTCAAGTAAGAAGCAATCAATCATTGCTTTATCTTCCGCATAGGCAGAGTACAGAGGAGTAGTCAACTATGTCATTCAGGCACTTTGGCTTCAGCACTTCCTTACCAAGCTTGGTATCCAGTTTCACTATATGACTATCATTTAATATGACAATCAAAGTACACTGAGATTTTGAAGAGATCCAATACAGTGGCAGCAAACCAAACACATTGAGGTCCACATGCATTTCATCAAAGATCTAGTACATGACAAGATCATTGATCTGCAGTTCTTTCCTTCCTCTAAATAGACTGTCGACATCTTCACCGAGACCTTCATTGGACTGAAGTTTCAAACTTTGCAGGGTCGTCTTGGAGTGAAGAACACAGTTGCCTAGAAGTTGCCTTTTCTTCTTTTGTTGCATTGTCTTTTGAGGGGGGGTTTTGTTCCCACATGGTTTTCCCTCTTTCCTCGTTTTTATTCAGTGTTCATTAGTTGCATTGTACATGAGTACCTAATATGGCCTAGTTGTCGGGACTAATTTTTTATTACTCCATAGTGATATTCAGGGGGGGTGTTGGAAATATTACTATTTTCGACTCATTAGTTCAATGGTAGTTCACTGGAGCTAGTACTATTTTAGACTTTCTATTTTAGACCATCACTATTATGCATGCATTCCAAAGAAAAGCTCACTGCTTGTTCGTTTTTCTTAATTAGGGAATGTTCATCCCTATATGAGTGCATATCACTCATTCATTGTATTCATGATTGATTAGCTCATTGGAGTAGTGTGAATATATTTTCTCATTCTTCCATATTGAATCTCTCGTCCTTTTCTTGATAAGCTTTGTTTGTATTTGCTTTAGCTAGGTCTCCTGTGCAGGTTTCCATGAAACATTGACAATAATCACCTTTAGGCTTTATGTAAAATCAACAAGACACATACAGGTGGAAATTACAAATCATGAAGAACATAGATGGCTGAAAATCGAATCTGCAATTTACACAAATATTGGACAACTAAAAATTTCAATAATATGCATAAGATGAAGTTATTGTACATACCATAGCCTTATCACAATGCTAGTACAATCCACTAGCTCTCCAAAATCCTAGCTAGGGAAAACAATAAAAAACCCTAGCTCAACTAAGGAAATCCAACAAGCATGAATCACCTCCTATTCTTCTTCATCAAATACAACCTAGGGTTTCATCTCAATACCATAATCTCCAAATCTCCAAGGGATGAAACCCTGACCCTAGGCTTCAAGATGCTCCAAGAATATCAAAAAACCCTAACGACTCCCAAAGAAAGATCAAGTACAAACGAAGATATAAGAGAGAGGATCACTAGTGCGCTCCTCCTAGTCACATCAATACATGAGTGAATAAGAATGATGAGTACAACACAAGTGAGTTAAGGACTCTCTCCTTCCTTTATATATATGGGAGGTAAAGGAAGCCAACAATACCATGTGGGCCAATGCCCTTGCAAGAAACCTACAATAATCACATGTAGACTCACACAAGTGAAGCGCTCCACTCCAAGGGTACACATGTCAAGCTCCAAGATGATGTCGTACACAATAAGGGCTCCAAGATAATGTTGCTACAAAAGGTGTGTCCAAAGTCAACAATCCTCTGCCACAAGCCCACACAGACTCCATCGCTCCTAAGCCATGTACTCCACAGGATCCACTCCCCTTGCATGAACATTGTCACAACCCAAGTGTCCTCGAGCCAACTCCAAGCTACCCCGTGCGATCTAGGACCGAATGCATTCCTCCAAGATGCACAACACTCCTCCTCCTAAGTAGGGTGGTTTCCAAGCAAGTAACCAACTTCATGTGGCCATCATGTAGAATGTCACCCAAGCTGTCAAAAGATTTACAACAGCCTAGGGGAAAATGCCAAGCAAGAACCCAAGTGAGGTTAAGCAACCACTACGTAAGCCATCTCTAACGTACAGATCCGTCACGGACCATCTCCCATGTGCAAATCCATCACGAACTATCCAAGGGTTGAACATACACCATGCACCCCGAGACATGGTGTAAACACTTTTGAATTAATGTGAAAGCTAACAATGGCTATACAACAACAAGTACAAGGAAAATGGTACACTTGACAACCAAAAAGCAAGGTCGGTCGCAAAGGGATTTGCTTAGTAGAAAGCTATAGACTTTCAGGGGACATTCATTCCCACTATCAAGTTGGTATGATCAAGTTAGTTCTAGCTCTTTCAAAGCAACCCAAACATTGTGTAAACACTTTCAACATAATCTGAAAGCTAACAATGGGTATACAAGGTCAAGTACAATGCAAATGGTACACTTGATGAACACAAAGCAAGGTTGGTCACAAAGGGCTTTGCATAGTAGGAAGGTACAGACTTTAAGAAGACATTCACTCCCACTGTCAAGTTGATTATGATCAAGTTAGTTCTAGCTCTTGCTGATCATTTTGGTTGGACTATTTATCAAATGGATGTTTAGAGTGCCCTCCTCAATGGTCATTTGGAAGGAGAGGTGTGTATGTATCAATCTCAAGGTTTTCAAGTTCCTAGAAAGGAACATATGTTATGTAGACTGGTTAAAGCTTTTTATGCCCTCAAACAGGGGTCACCAAGAGCTTGGTACATCAAAATTGACAAACATTTTCAAGATACTAGATTTAGAAGAAACTTTTTTTATTCCAATCTCTACGTCAAAATCAAAGACGGTGACAAGTTAATATTGGTGATACATATAGATGACATCATCATCATCGGTAGTGAGGTTGGAGATATTACGAAGGTAAAATATGAATTATGTTCCACTTTTGAAATCGCATTATTGTTTAGGAGTAGAAGTCTCACAGACTAACAAATGTTTTTTTACTTCACAAACTAAGTATGCCAAAGGTTTATTACACAAATGCATGATGGTTGATTGTAAAAATTCATTTACACCTATGAAGAAACATTGTAGCTTTCATCAAAAGTCAACTCAAAATCAGTGAATGAGTCGATTTACAGGCAACTAATGTGAAGTTTGTTTTATCTTACAACCACTAGGTCAAATATTAGTTTTGCATTTAGCTACATATCCAAGTTTATGACAAACCCTATAGTAGAACATTGGGTAGCAAAACGGGTTTTGAGATATGTTAAAGGTGTCAAATTTTCAACTAGGGCAATTCAATGCATACAATTTCAGATCTGAGAATTACTTCCAAGTGACTTCAAACAATAAACCCTAGGGTTGTTATCACTGAATATTTTTACACTAAAATTATGACAAAAAATTACAGCGAAAACATAACGATCAAAGAGAAACCATCCATGCACAAGAGACAAAAAAAATTGTTCTGTAAAGTTTTTATGAATGAGAAATTTCGAGGACAAAACACTCCTTCCGAAAAAAATACGAATCAACAAAATCTCGGAAAATTCTCCCACTTGCAAACCTACTGCAGCCTGTTGTATGGCCTGCCGACGTCAGTCATATGGCCTGCTGACGTCAGCTTGTACGGCTTGCAACCTGCTCAGAAAAACTTGCACATGCGGCCTGCCTGTATGGCCCGCACATGCAACATGTTTTCACCCTTGTTGCGATTGTACAGACCGCAAGTGTGGTACTGCCTGCAGCTCCACATGTGCGGCCTTCTTCCTCCCATGTGCAGTCTCTCTCTCCTCACACGTGTGGTCTTCTTCTTCCATCAAAAAATCAGAAAACAGAATGTCAAAGAACCCTAGGCCAGATTTGCCAAAGTGCAGAAAATCCTTTGTTGAAATCACCATTCAATCTCCTTGGCACAAGTGATTACTCACTTATGCCAACTCCATAATATCACAATAAGACATCCAAGTGTCTCCTCACACTTCTTCTCTTTTTATAGGAGTTTAATGAGTGAGTTTAGGAACCCCTTCTAAACTCAACATTAAATTAGAAATGTTTATTCCTCCATGTGGGTGTGAAGCCCCAACATGTGGTTGTGAATCCCTAACCAAGCCCCAACTCAATATACAAGGGGTTTTCACCAAAACAAAACATGCAATGTGAGTGCCAACAAAAATTCTCACATGCCCGACACCAAGGCCAATGTGAGAATAATTGCCCGATGCTACAAAACATCAACACTCCCTCTTAGCGAGGGAGATATTCTCGCCCACTCCACTATCACCTGGAAGTAGCTCTGTCTCCCATACTGGAAGTTGCTCTACTTCCCATACTGGATCCGCTACCACAGCTTCTCCCTCTGTCACTGAAGCAAATCCTGCTATATGGCATGGACTCTACTTGGAAGACACCAAACTCCTAGAAGCCTCTCACTACTGAGCATCGATGCATGGCTTCCTCAATCCATGACACCTTCTTGTTCAACTTGGAAGACTCCTCTCTCCCATTTGATCCTGAAGGTTGACTTTTGGACGACTAACTCTCCTTTTGAGCCTGTAACTCCCTTTGAAATCGGACTCCGTCCGAACCTGCCAACTCCCTCTAAAGTAAAGTTCCCTCTAAATCTGCACAGCCTTCGAAGCTACCTGCTCCTTGACCTTTGTCACTCTGCTACTGCTAGCCATAGCTCACATAGGCTGGCCCTTTAGCCTATACAAGTTGCCCTCTCTAATTCCATGAACCACTGTTGTGTCTGAGCTAGATCCTTTGGGCATGAATAGCACCTATCCATCGTGAATCAATACGTAATAGCCCTTCTTCTCAATCTCTGAGACTGAGAGCACACTCCTCCTGAGTTTTGGCACCCATAGCACATTTGTCACCCTCAACACATCTCCTGACTCCATCCGGAATGACATTGTTCCAAATCCCTGTATTGCATGCTTGGTACCCATACCAAGTTCCACATACAATTCTGTGTTAGACTTTATGAAGCTCTCGAACAACTCTCGTACTCCCGTGATATAACATGTGGCTCCACTATCTATTAGCCATGCACTAGCAGATATGGTGCCCAAGGAAGTCTAGGAAACAAGTAAGAACTTTGTTTGTTCAAACATCTTGGCAAACTCATCCGCTTGAGCCCTTGCCAACGTAGCTACATCTGGTTGCGTCCAGTTTCTGGCCCTTCTTCCTCTTCGGACACTATCAAGCATGGTGTCCCTTCTTATGACAGTGAAAACACTTGACCTTAATAAGGTCCTTCTTCTTCCACTCCCCTAGAGAACCGTCTCCTCTGCCCTTCCTTGCATGAGCAGCTACGGCCAGGTTCTCATCATCGCTACCTCTCTACTTGCCATTCCTGGAATCTATCTAAGCCTCCTCCTGGATGCAATTGGTCCACAGTCTGTCAAATGGTGGCAACTTCTCTCGTGCACAAATCCCCTGCACAAATGGTTCCCAAGACCCAAGAAAACCATTCAATGCCACATTCATCAACTCTGTGTCATCAAATGCCTCACCAATGGCTACAAGTTGATCACGAATCTGAGTGATCCTCATGAGGTAGCTAGCAAATGTATATGCACTGGACATCTCAACAGATAGGAGTTGGTGCCTCAAAATCAACTTTCGGTTCGAATTTCCGCTTTGGTACAATCCCAAAGCCTCATACATCTCCTTGGTTGTCTTCTTCTCGGAAATATGAGGGATCAAGTGATCCTTCACAAAATCCAACAACACTTGTTTGGCCTTCACTTCCCGCTTCCTATGGGCTACCAAATCCTACAGATCATTTGGATCTGGAATCACCTTCTCAACATATTCTTTGAGATCATATTCTTCCAAGCGAAGAAGAATCCTAGCCTTCCAGGCCCGGAAATTAGTGGCCCCTTCCAACCTGTCCTCAACTCTGAGAGTGCCGACCATTGTGACCTGCCTAGAACAAAAATTCTGCAGGAACAAAAATCTGCGGCAACACAAATCTGCAGCCACTTGTGTCTCAAGAATGACCCTTTCTCTCTCTAGAGCCTATGCTTTGATACCATGTCAAATTTTCAACTAGGGCAATTCAATGCATACAATTTCAGATCTAAGAATTAATTCCAAGTGACTTCAAACAGTAAACTCTAGGGCTGTTATCATTGAATATTTTTACACTGAAATTATGACAAAAAATTAGGGCGAAAACATAAAGATCAAAGAAAAACCATCCATGCACAAGAGACAAAAAAATTATGTTCTGTAAAAGTTTTATGATTGAAAAATTCTGAGGACAAAACAGTCCTCCCGGTAAAAATACAAATCAGCAAATACATTCAGATCTACAGCAAAAAGTTCAGATCTACAGCAGAGGGTTTCAGATCTGCAGCACAGAAGTTCAGATCTGTAGCAAAGAAGTTCAAATAAGTGTAGATATGCAAAGGAAAACATAAATCTGCATTAGAAGAGTTTAGATGTGCAAAACAGAGGGGTATATTGCAGCACAGAATCATTTTCAGAAATGGCCATGAGTGTGAGGGTTGAGGATGGGTTTCAAGGGGCTCAGAATTACCCCACCTGGAAAGAGAGGAAGACTATGGTGTTGGAGGTCAATGAGGTCCTTAAACATACACCAGAGACTGCAACTGCTCCTACAGATGCAGCCCAACTAGCCATATGGAAGAAGGGTGAGGCAAAAGCAAAGAGCTTGATTCTTGATGGGATAAAGGATCATGTGGTCCCACATCTTTCAGGAAAGACTACCGCAAAAGACATGTGGAAGGCTCTGAGTGACCTATACCAAAACAAAAATGAAAACAGGGTGATGGCTCTGCGCAAGCAGTTGCGTGGGACCAAGATGGCCAAAGGTGAGGGTGCGATTCCTTATCTTACCAAAATAACTCAGATCAGAGATGAACTTGCAGCAGTTGGTGAAAAGACTAAGGACTCTGAGTTGGTGTGTATTGCATTGGATGGTTTTTCGAAGTCATGGGATGTCTTTGTCCGTGGAGAGGTAGCTCGGGAGAATTTACCTTAATGGAAACGCCTATGGGATGATTTTGTGCAGAAAGATCAGACTTGGTCAGTCAAGATGATCATCTTCACCACAGATCGTGGCTGAAGAAGGCTTGGCTCTTGCAAGCAAAGGCAAGGGCAAGAAGAAGAAAGGTAAGAAGAAGAAGAACATTGACTTTTCTAAAGTCAAATGTTTCCAATGTCACAAGATGGGACACTTTGCCTCACAGTGTCCAAAGAAGAAAAAGAAGAACCAACCGTAAATGGCAGCCTCTGGAGCAATGGAAGAGTTTGCCAAAAGCTTAGAGGAGGATTTTTGCTTCATAGCTTGTATGTCTAGCACAGCAGTCTTAGACATGTGGTGTGTGGACAGCGGAGCATCTTCTCATATGACAGGGCGCAAGGAGTTTTTCACTAGGCTACAGGAGGGAGGTGTGAATCTGGTTATAGAGCTCAGAGATGACAGGCGCTACAAGGTGCAAGAGGTTGGCACAGTCTCGTTTCAAAGGGAGTCAGATAAGCCACTTCGGTTTGTTGACGTACTATATGTTATGGGGTTGACTAAGAACCTCATCTTGATCTCTGCTCTAGAGGATAAAGGGCATGAGGTCAGTTTCCATAAGGGAAGGGTGTTCGTCAGTCCAGCAAGGTCAAGCGAGAAGATGAACAAGATGATTGGGGTTCGAGAAGAGAAGGTGTACAAACTACAGTTTCAGCCAGGGAGAGCATTGGTCAGTACAACCACAGATATGGGTGAGTTGTGGCACAGGAGGATGGCACACTTACACTTTGGTGCGCTAGGGCACTTGAGACGGGCAGCCACTGGATTGCCTAAGTTCACAGCAAAGAGGCATGACGCTTGCAAGGGTTGTGCAATGGGTAAATATGCCCGAAGACCATTTACAGCGAGCGAGCACAGGTCCAAGGGAGTATTGGACTTGATACATTCTGACATATGTGATCTGATGAGCGTGGAGTCTGTGAGTGGCTTCAAATACTTTGTTTTATTCATTGATGACTACTCCAAGAAGACCTGGATATACTTCTTGAAGGCTAAGGATGAAGTCTTCGACAGATTTTAGGAGTTCAGAGCTCTGGTTGAGAACCAGACTGAAAGGAAGATTCGGGTCTTGAGATCTGACAACGAGGGGTGAGTACACCTCCAAGGAGTTTGTGGATTATTGTGCAGCAGCGGGGATCAAGAAGGAACTCACCATTCCTTCCACATATGAGCAGGTTGCACAGCATGGAGTGTGGCAGGAGACCATGATGGAGGAATATGCCTCCATTATGAAAAATGATGTATGGGAGGTGGTGCGCAGGCTAGAAGGCAAGAAGATGGTTGGATCCAAGTGGATCTACAAGGTCAAGCATGCAGCAGATGGAAGCATAGACAAGTACAAAGCCCACTTTGTGGCCAAGGGGATTTCACAGCGAGAGGGAGTTGACTATGAAGAGACTTTCGCCCCAGTAGCCAGGTATTCCTCGATCCGAGCAGTCATATCATTGGTAGCAGAGAAGGGTTGGTGGGTTCACCAGATGGACGTGAAGACCGTTTTCCTTAACCGAGCAATTAAGGAAGAAGTATATGTTGAGCAGCCAGAGGGATTTGAGGTAGGCAGCAGAGAGACACATGTGTGTAGACTGAGGAGAGCCTTGTATGGGCTCAAGCAGGCACCTTGAGCATGGTACTCGAGGATAGACAGCTACTTGATGGAGATGGGTTTCTAGCGGAGTGAGGCTGATCTGAACCTGTATTTTCTTGCAGGGGAGGTGCCTCTCATACTGGTGTTATATTTAGATGACCTATTTCTGACAGGGGATGAGCAGCTGATAGCAGACAGCAAGGCCAATCTTGCAATTGAGTTTGAGATGAAAGACCTTGGGTCGATGCATTATTTCCTTGGTCTGGAGGTCTAGCAGCATGAAGGGCGCTTCTTCTTGGGACAAGGGAAGTAAACAGTGGAGATCTTGCATAGGTTCAGGACGACAGATTGTAGGCCCATGTCCACACCTCTAGTCACGAACTGGAGGAAGATCGAAGCATCAGATTCAAAGACAATAGACCTCATTGTCTATCGTCAGTTGATTGGATCGCTCATGTATCTGGTCAACACTCAGCCAGATATCAGTTTTGCAGTAAACTCTTTGAGTCAGTTCATGGTGGACCCTCGAAGAGTACATTGGATAGTTATGAAGCATGTGCTTCGCTACCGTAGAGGTACAATGGAGTACGGGTTGTTATATGAGCGTAGTGGTGGAGTAACATTGGTAGGCTTTATAGATGTTGACTGCGAAGGATGTGCAGAGGACAGAAAGAGTACTTCGAGTTGTTGTTTCAGCATTGGATCAGGCATCATTTCCAAGTTCAACAGGAAGCATGGATCAGTGGCATTAAGCTCTGTTGAGGCAAAGTACATGGTTGCTAGTTTAGCAGCATATGAAGCACTGTGGCTAAGGAACCTACTCTTGGGATTGTTCAGGCAGGAGCTAGAAGCTATTGTGATTCACTATGACAATCAGAGTTGCATCAAGCTCTCTGAGAATCCGGTGTTTCATGATCGTAGCAAGCACATTGATATCAGGTATCACTTCATCCGGGATTGTGTACAGAGAGGAGTCGTGAGGCTTGATTACATACAGACTAATGAGCAAATGGAAAATATCTTCACCAAAGCACTGAGCAGACAGAAGTTTGAAAAGTTCAAAGATCAGATGGGGTTGAGGCAGAATCCCTTCCTCGCTAAGAGGGAGTGTTGAGATTGGATAATAAGGAAGGTCTTCACCATGCATGGCATCCTAGCATGGAGGAGGACAATGAAACTTAGCCAAGGTGATGGGTTAATCTTTTTCTTAAAGTTGTACTTAGGAAAAAGTACATTAAATAGGTTATATTTTAATGTTGACTTAATGAGTACCTTTTATAAAGTTAAAGTGAGAAATACTTTAAGTTGTGGTCTTTTAATCTTGACCATTAATCTCATAAGGTGTGTGAGGATCAATCTTGGCCCTCCATCCTTTTGCAGATAGGATTTCTCACTTGCTCATTGAGTAAAAAGGAGATCGACATGGAGAGGGGCACATTATGCACAAGAGGGGTGATTTTCTGAAGAGAGAAAGAGGAGAATTGCTTGAGGGTTTGGAGAGAGAGTTTGCAGGGAGACAAAGGAGGCTTCTACACTGAGATTGGCACACATCTTCAACATTGCAAAGGTTTTTTCCTACAGATCTGAGAGTTGTTGTACTAGGTGACGCAGAACCCACGCAAGCAGCCAGATAGTTACACAGGGGTGTCTTCTTGCACGATTTGGCTTAGGAGGATTTGCAAAGAGGGGTCGTACATTTGTTGAGGAGGACAATGAAACTTAGCCAAGGTGATGGGTTAATCTTTTTCTTAAAGTTGTACTTAGGAAAAAGTACATTAAATAGGTTATATTTTAATGTTGACTTAATGAGTACTTTTTATAAAGTTAAAGTGAAATAATTTAAGTTGTGGTCTTAAAATCTTGACCATTGATCTCATAAGGTGTGTGAGGATCAATCTTGGCCCTCCATCCTTTTGGAGATAGGATTTCTCACTTGCTCATTGAGTAAAGAGGAGATCGACTTGGAGAGAGGCGCATTATGCACAAAAGGGGCGATTTTCTGAAGAGAGAAAGAGGAGAATTGCTTGAGGGTTTGGAGAGAGAGTTTGCAGGGAGACAGAGGAGGCTTCTACACTAAGATTGGCACACATCTTCTACGTTGCAAAGGTTTTTTCCTACAGATCTCAGAGTTGTCGTACTAGGTGACGCAGAACCCACGCAGGCAGCCATACAGTTACGCGGAGGCTCACGCAGGGGTGTCTTCTTGCACGATTTGGCTCAGGAGGATTTGCAAAGAGGGGTCGTACATTTGTTGAGGAGGTTTGGTATTTGGTTGGGCCAATTTTATTGTAAGAGATCTCTATATTTTCTTGCTCAATAATAATAAAATCCAAATCTGTTGCACTGGATTTCCCTCCGGGGTTTTTCCAAGGACGAATTGTCAAAAAATTACTTGTGTACATGTGATGTGATTGTTGTTATCTTTTACTGTTAAGTTCCTGGTTATTATTTTCTATTGTGTATTATTTATTTTTGAAGAAAACCTGGCATAATCAATTAACAGAAAAATTAATTGGTGTAAGAGAACTGGGTTTAGAGAAAATTCACATGTTCTTTCAAGCTACACAGGATTATCTCCTCCTTCCCTGTCCAGTTTGGGGGGGCAACCATCTCCATAGAAATGGCAGTGGTCGATGCTCCACTTGACTACAACTTGTTGTTAGGAAGCAGTTGGGCATACGAAATGACAACTATCGTATCTTCGGTCTTTCGAGTTTTATGCTTCCCTCACGAAGGGAAAATCGTTACGATTGACCAAATGTCATTCGCTCGCTCTGACTCCATGGTGGCTACGGGATCCAAAGTCTCGTTAATTGGAAACTCTCAGACGACAACTGAGATCATTGGTGTTGGGATGTATCCTTCTCTGATGGTAACTTTTAACTTCTCAACACCAATTTCATATATTAATGTTGTTCTGGTTTGCTACCAGCAGACAAGTTCTCCGATCCCCGTGACTCAAGTGAGTTTGTTTCGAACAATATATTTAGAGGATCCTTGGGTTTTCCCCTCTCCGTGTGATTCAGTGGAAGGTCTTGTGCATGTTGGGATGGCCATGCCATTATCTACAGCTGAGATAGCCTATCAGGCGATTCAATAAGCTATTGCAGATTATTATCCCACTCCTTGGACAGAAGAATTGGATCAGCTTACAGAGTCTGTCTAGCCCCTGAATTCTTCCAGCTCGCTCAATTGCCTTGATACTATTTTTCCTTCTGATGAAGTTATTCTTGAGGCAATGACAGGGCCTAAACGGCCCTGGGAGGACTTACATCATCGATCTTATTTCCTCCCAAAACTTAGTCGAGTTGAGAAGGGAGAATTTCAATTGATTTTGAGTGGAGATGTTGATCACGCCGTGAACCCCTTAGCCAAACATGGTGTGTATGCTGAGGGCAACATGGCAAATATATTGGAAACAATTTTGATTGACATCTCTAGAACCCCCGGTGTCATGGAGAACGTGTTTATCAATGCAGACCGTTCCCCGAAAGAGATATGCACGTATACCGCCCTGTTTAAAGAATTATGCGATGTTTTCGCCTGGTCATATAAGGAAATGCCAAACATAGGCCCCCACATTGTCAAACACAAGATAAAAACATATGAAAACGAGAAACTTGTTCGACAGAAGTTACGACCAGTTAATCCGAGAAAGGCGGCAAGAATTAAGGCAAAGGTAGAGAAACTACTCAAAGTCAGTTTCATCTACCCAGTTCCTTTTACTGAATGGGTGTCAAATGTCGTTCCAGTGGATAAAAAGCAAGGAACCATTCGTGTTTGTATGGACATTCGCGATCTGAATAAAGTGTGTCCCAAAGACAACTTCCCCACGCCATTTATTGATCAGATTATTGACAAATGTGCGGGAAGCGAATCTTCTCTTTCATGAACGAATTTTTGGGCTATAACCAAATCCAGATCCGACCTGAGGATCAACAAAAAATGGCATTTATGTCCTTGGGGTACATCCACGTATAGGAAGATGTCTTTCGGCCTTAAAAATGTTGGGGCTACGTTCCAGCAGGCTATGTCTTTCGCTTTTCACAATCTCAATCATATCGTCAAAGCTTATTTGATGAACTCGTTGCTCACTCTCGCAAGAGAGCAAATCAGCTGACTCATCTTCAACTCGTATTTGAGAGATGTTGATATTATTGTATTCGATTAAATCCTAACAAGTGCATCTTTTGTGTTGTCTCGGGGCGTCTATTGGGCTTTATTGTTTCCAATAGCAAGATTATGTTCAATCCATTAAAGGTTGAGACAATAATTCAGTTGCCTCGCCCACAAAATATTCAACAGCTTCAAAGTTTGCAAGGAAAATCCAATTTCCTTCGTTGGTTTATTTCCAATTATGCTAGCATCACCAAGGGCTTCATGCGCTTGTTGAAAAAGGGGGTCCCTTTTATTTGGGACTAGGTTGCACAATGATCTTTCGACGCACTCAAAACATCTCTTGTTTTTTCCCCCTTGCTCAGTCCCCCATACTATAGCAAATATTTCTTGTTGTATCTTGCATTAGTAGAATCTACTGTTGGCAAGAAACCCAGTGTTGGTATGGTTCTAGTTAAGGAAGATGATGCGCTCCAGGAGCAGGTCATTTACTATCTCAGTCGCAATCTAATGGGTCATGGACTTAATTACTCGCACGTCGAAAAAATGGCTTTGGCAACCATGCATGTTGTCCAAAGGCTTTAGCATTATATTCTTTTGCGTAAGACTACTGTAATCTTTGACGTTAATCCATTCCAATACATCCTCACTTGACGAATAACTGGGGGAAAATACAATAAATGGATTGTCATATTGCAGGAGTTCGATTTGGACTTTGTGTCTGCCAAGTCCAAGAAATCGTTAGTCTTTGTCGAGCTCAAGCCAAAGTTTCCCGAGGATGAGGACATCGTTATTATGGACTCGTTTTCGGACAAGCATATCTTCCTTATCTCTTCCAATGACCCTTGGTACAGGGATATCCTCATAAACCTCCAGACTTTGAAGTTTTCTTCGCATTATTCGCGAGATGAACAGCATCGTATTCGCTATCAAGCGAAGCATTACCTCATTATCAGTGACACTCTGTATCGTAGGGGAGTTGATTCGATCCTCCATCGTTGTTTAACTCACGAGGAAGCGAAGATTGTTCTTAATGATTGCCACAGTGGAGCATGTGGTGGTCATCTTTTTGGGTTGGCAACAACCCAAAAAATCATGCGCGTCGGATACTTTTGGCCGAAGATCTTCAAAGATTGTGTTGAGGCGGTCAAAAGATGTCACCCTTGTCAAATCTTTTGTAGGAAGATGTGGGCACATCCTGCTCCTTTGTTTCTGGTTATCATCGTCGATCCCTTCACCAAGTGGTGGATAGATTTCACGACATGCCACCCACCTTCGGCTAGGGGGCATCATTATATTATCATGGCTATCAACTACTTTACTAAGTGGGTAGAGGCCACGCCTATGTTTGCCAACGACGATGAGACTGCAACGCTATTCATATTCAATCAAATTATTTCCAAGTTCGAGGTTCCGAAAAAGATTGTCACTAACCATGGCAGTCACTTCCAGAACCGAATGATGATGGAATTAGCATCAAAACTGGGTTTCAAGCAGAAGCACTCATCTCCTTATTATCCTCAGGCCAATGGTCAAGTAGAGGTTATGAAGAAGTCACTCAAGACCATTCTTCAGCGAACTATCAATGCGAGTAAATCAAATTGGCATCTAATGCTTTACCCGGCATTATGGGTGTACCGAATTTTAGTCACCACTGCTACGGGCTTCTCACCATTCCAACTCGTTCACGTTGTGGAGGCAATGTTGTCGATTGAATGTGAAATACCTTCATTGAAGATCGTTATTGAGCTTCTTCCTAACATGACAGAGTTAGAAGCGCACCTTGTTCACTTGGAACATCTCGATGAACAACGTCTGAACGTGGCCACGACAAACGAGACACACAAAAAGCATTTTAAGAGTCAATACGATAAGTTTGCCCACCTATGGATTTTTTCCAACGGAGACCTTGTCTTGGTTTATGATCAAGATAAGGATGCTTTAGGGGCAGGTAAATTCAATCCGATGTGGCACGATCCTTACATTGTGAGCCATACCCTACGGGAAGGAGCTCATGAATTATCGGACTATGAAGGTAATGTGTTGTCGGAGCCCAAAAATGGCTCCAACAAACATACCATTCAACCGATAACATCATCATAGCCATACAGGTTATCTCATGATTAGATCACGAGCACCATCATCACTATCAATATCATCTAATAGCATCAACTGCATCATCTCTTGAATCCATACTCCATCCGAGTAATCAGGCATGATGTTGAATAAGTCACTCACTCCACAAAGTGATACAAGAACCATTCTTCTAATCCGGACATATGTCCTAGCAGAATAACTATTCCAACAGATGTTGGAAGCCACGCCATGGGCTACAAGGACTATTCTTCTAATCCAGACATACGTCCTAGAAGAATAAATGTCCTGGATCATTTTTCGTTTGGAGAATGTCTGTCCATCAGCACACTGACTATCCATCTAGCTGATAATCATTTTCAACACAACTGATAGTCTGCATGGCAATCAGAACAATGTCATTCAATAGAACACAACTGTGTCTATCCATAGTAGTACACAACTACTATCCAATGGTACACAACCACACCAAGTAGCACACGTCTACTTAATCAACGACACATGGTCACAACCAGTGGAACACATCCACCACAATAGCATACATCTATTGTCCAAAGACATACAATCTCCATAGCAATCATATCATCTGATATCAAACTGCATAAAACAATATCATGTTATAAACTGAGTCATCTAGGCCATTCTTCCACTCACATCTATGAGATCTGGAAGAGCATCTGCCCTCTGAATGTAAAACATCAGCCATGGGCTATCTGGACTATTCTTCTCAAGCATAGAAGAATAACTGTCCCTGATTTCTGAGCCTGGACCATTCCTCTGGCACTAGTCATAGTGCAACCTGGAGAGAATGAGTCTTCCCTAGGGAATGCATGTCCCTGATTGTTGAACCTGGAGTCCTGGGCCATTCACCTAACAAGGCCATTCCTCCAACACTAATCATAGTGCAACCTGTATAGAATGAGTTTGCCCTAGGGAATGACTGTCCGGACCATTTCCTAATGGAAATGATTGTCCTACACCAACCTCCAAAACGAACCATTCTTTGAAACTGCTCACAACTATGAACTATGAACTTCGAAAGAATGACTGCCCGGCGAGGCAAACCATTCTACTTGACCACTACTCAGAGTGACTGCGAAAAAGAATGATTGTCCTAGACCATTCCCCCACACTGGCCACAAGGGGAATCGTTGTCTATGGTACATCAGCAATCTATCAAACCATTTTCATTACGAAAATGACTGTCCAATCTGTACCAATTTCGGAACTGGAAAATCCCTGTCCGTCAGAAATCTCAGACCACTTTTCTAACTGGAAAGGAACTGCTCATCCTAGACCATTTTTCGAACTGAAAAATGACTGTCCATAAATCAATATCACATCACATCTGTGAGATCTGGAAGAGCATCTGCCCTCTGAATGTAAAACATCAGCCATGGGCTATCTGGACCATTCCTCCGGCACTAGTCATAGTGCAACCTGGAGAGAATGAGTCTGCCCTAGGGAATCCCTATCCCTGATTGTTGAACCTGGAGTCCTGGACCATTCACCTAACAGGGCCATTCCTCCAACACTAATCATAGTGCAACCTGTATAGAATGAGTTTTCCCTAGGGAATGACTGTCCAGACCATTTCCTAATGGAAATGATTGTCCTACACCAACCTCCAAAACGAACCATTCTTCGAAACTACTCACAGCTATGAACTTCGAAAGAATGACTGCCCGGAGAGGCGGACCATTCTACTTGACCACTACTCAGAGTGACTACGAAGAAGAATGATTGTCCTAGACCATTCCCCCACACTGGCCACAAGGGGAATCGTTGTCTATGGTACATCAGCAATCTATCGAACCATTTTCATTACGAAAATGACTGTCCGATCTGTACCAATTTCCGAACTGGAAAATCCCTGTCCGTCAGAAATCTCAAACCACTTTCCGAACTGGAAAGGAACTGCTCATCCTGGACCATTTTTTGAACTGAAAAATCACTGTCCATAAATCAATATCACATCAATGCTCCCAACCTGGGAGCAATCTCTTCCCCTTTCAATAAGGAAGTCGTCTCCACGAGTCCCAGCTTGTTTCTTAAGTACACAAACTTTTTCATCTTGGAAAGAGGCTTTACCAAAATATCTTCTATCTGCTCATCTGTGGAGATATATTGGAGAACCACTTCTCCTTTCTGGACTTCATCACGGAGAATGTAATGCTTGATCTCAATGTACTTTCGTCTGCATTCTTATTGCCTTATGTAGGGTGTCACAAGTCTTTTTCTAATTTCCTCTGTTTTGACTTCTTCTGGGTCTCTTCAGGTTTGATTCTGATTTCGGCCTATTTGGCAGTTATTACTTATATAATAGCTTCCACAGGAATTGTTACCAAAGATTGTCAACATACTTCATCTTTTCATGTGTATTGCTTGACTTGTAGTCATCGTAACAACAATCCCTATTCTTTTATTCTTCCATAGGTATTGTTTCCCTTGAACATATTTTCTTCTAAGAAATAGATATACATGATATATACAAGAACTATGTAAACATGATATATACAAGAGCTTTGAAGAATATTGTTACCTTGACTTAGAAGAAAAAGTTTGTTTTATCCTGCC
>JZKD02S1643292.1:82663-114033 GCA_000966675.3 Picea glauca
CCTGTTAGAAATAATAGGTGTGCTCGTTTAACCATAGACAATATAGCAATATTGTCACCCAACCATAGGCCGAAGCCACCCCCGAGCACCTTAACCTTGATAGAGAATAATTTTGAAAGCAAACCCTAGGCTTAATAGCCAATCAAGGTAGCGTATTAGTCTCGAGAGTTAGCATACCAAGCAGAAAGTCCAAACCATAACCAAGAGAAAGTCCAAGACTGAAACCGAAAATACAAGTTGCAGTAGCTGCAACTGCAGCTACTCTCCAAACTTGCGCAGAACTAAATTTCTGCAGTTGCGAGTTGTGTGTGTCCAAATGAGCTCTAGCATCCTGTATTTATACTGCTCCTCTCCTTAGCTGTCTGGGTCTACTTCTCATTCTACAAAGCTAAAAACTCAATATTAAATATTTCCTTTAGCTGACTTGTCTTCTAGGGTTATGTCCAATGCTCTAGGGTTTCTTCTTGCTTCCCGGAATATTCTATTCTTGTCAAGGTTACACGTGGAAGTTAATACCTCCGGCAGCTACCATAATATCAACAGAGTATAGCGTTGTGATCAAGCTTCTTAGAGACACCATCTCACATGGTATTCTATCTCTTGAAGTCCACATGGATTCCCAATTGGGAGTGTCGCAGTTAAACGGTGAGTTCCGTGTTCGTGATCCTACACTTCTTCAATGATTCCTTCGTGTACATCTTCTGAAACGTTCTTTTGACTACGTTCACGTTCCTAGGAGTGCTAATGTAGTATCCGATGCATATGTTAATTACGCGTTAGATTGGCATTTGTTTCATAATTAAAATCAGAAACACACTCATATACATGTATATAATAGCATTTCACATTTGCACATAACAACATAAGTATACCAAGGCAAAAAGATCTATATATATAGCTTTAATATCCATTAAGTACAAAAAAGTGGGTTAATGTTACAAAATTGGGCTTCTAGACCCGAATGTTTGTATCTATACACCAGTACAAATAATACATAAGATCTATGCCTTGAGCCCTTCCCCCACATGAGTGTCTCGATAACATACTACAGCATTGGCCAAACGCCGAAAAAGTCACACCCAAGCCCTTGGCACCTCGACAACATGCCACTGCATATGCTCCTGCAAGTCTTCTATCTGTACGATAGGAACTTAGTGTGTAAGTTTGTCTAGGATCCTCTAGACATTCTAAAGTACTCTTTCGACACCTCCATCGGGCTGGTCCATGCCGCGTCCTCTGCGTCGATGACGTCGGTATCCCTCTAGTCTTCTCAGTCCAATATCTGTGCATTCGTGTCAATTAGTTAGCATTATTACCAATACCAAAAACATTTTCATTTTGGTTTACTTCTTGAGAATACTATTAAATAAAATCAATAAAATTTAATAACTTTAAAAACTTAAAAAGTGTTTACCTATCTCACCCAATGCCACACCAGGTGGGACGAGCATATCTGGGTCCCGGCTGAAGTCTACCCCTTCGTAGGGATAGTCATCAATGACGATAATCTGACGATTCCACCGATCAAGTCCTCATCATAGAGATTTGAAAGGTGCCCCCCTCCCATCAGTTGCATGAGTTCTACCCATCGTATCATGCATGGAACTCTAAGATGGTGTGGTCCCATGAACACTCTAGGACTAATGGTTGACAACCTCTCAAAGAAGAAGGTGCAAAGGATGTTGTCATATCTGAAGTTTTGTATCTTCTCCTGTTTGCACTCTGTCAATTGTGTCTTCATGCATTAAAGCAAATTGTGGGTCTCAAGCACTCCATCGCATAATACATATGTGGTCTAGAGGCTTGGTGCAATGTTCGTGATCCTGCGATCCTAGCAATGGTCAAAAGGATGATCTTTAAACTCAAACTTTCTATGTTCTAAATTAGAACATGATTCCCAACCCTTTGAGTCCCTAGAATGCAATAAGCGGCAATGTATTCTTCAATAGTCATTTTGTCTCCTCCTCGTGTACGAAGGTTGACAATGTCACCTCGTCTCGTAAGTCCTATAATAAAGTAAATGTCATCCACCTCTATCTTAAGAGGTTGGCCATCGAGCATAAATGCATCTGCATCTAGCTCCCACTAGTTAATAAGAAGCTACAATAATCTTTTTTGGGCTCGCATATTACTTGTCTCTAAGAATTTTCTAACACCGCATTGTCAGAGGGCTTCCAAGGCCTCTGAGGTTGTCAATTACTTGGTTATCTATGTCCTCATACTCCCTCTCTCTCTATTCTATAACCATCCTGCAATTTTCCAGAGGAAGAAAGGGGTTAGCAATTCATTTTTTCTATTTGAACGGACTTGTATTCAACTTCGTTTTAGGACAGTCGTGTATATACGCACTATTGGTGAACACAGGGTGCATATAGGGCTTCTTGTACGCACCTCGCGCCAAAGAAAGGCACGTACAAGTCTGCCCCTCTTTAAAAATTGAAAACTCTACCTAAAAATTGACAAAAATTAAAATTTGCTTAGATGAAAATGAATTGGAGGAGCTCTCTTACCTATTCCAGACAGTGTTTGATTTCATCCTTTGTAGATCTCGCAATCGTCAAATGAAGTTCAACGAGTTTTTCAAACCAAAATTCACTATTTTGGGTAAAAAAGCAAATGATACGTTAAAATTGGTATTTTGACTTTTTTAACCTAGTTTTTTACCCACTTTGATATTGTTTTCACCCTAATTATGTTTTTGGATTCCTAATGGACTAATTTTCGAGTATAGATGACATGTTATGGTGTAGCTTTTCCAGGAAAGATGATATACCACGGTGTTTTTTCGGCCTGTCAGACCACTAATGTGACTCTTCAAAGGTAATGTTTTCAATCACTGGCATATAGGGTAGGACATTTCTACCTTGCATTTTGCATGTTCAATGACAATTATACATCTGCCTTAGGGTTGATCCCACTTACTTGCGACACAAGCCTTTTCCCACTGAATTTAAGTGTCGTCTTGTTTTTGGTAGAGCCTACCGCTCATGGACATCCTCAATAGCACCTTGTTCTGCCTTTTGGTGCCCATGTTGAAGTATCTTCATAGGCTCAGGAGCCCTGTTTAGTCTCACCATGACATTGCGTTGAAACTTCATATTCTTCTCAAACATTTTCTGGCTATTACCCACAAGGCTCCCATACTTTTGTGTTGAGTTGTAACTGAATTGCATATTTACCACTTGCGCTTTTGAGCCTAATGTCGGCTTCGGCTTGTTGTTGCTTAACCAATTACTTAGGCAATCTCGTCACTTGCCAACCCTACAATCTTTGTCTTTGCAACCTGACACTTGTATCTTAGGAGGAAACATTCCCCCGAATGTCCATATCCTGCACGTGTTTCCTTGCATTGAGCATAGATATGTTCCTTGCACTTGGAACTAGTTTTCGTGCTCGCGACACACGTGTTTCCTTGCATTGAGCATAGATATGTTCCTTTTATTCTTTTTCAGGCTTTCCAATATGAAAAAGACAAAAGATCAAATAACAAAAAAAGGAGCATGGGAAAGACTCTTCTCTTTAGTTTTTGGCAGCAGTCGAGTCACCCTTAAACAAAGCACAAAGTTTTGAATCTATCTCTCAATAGTTTGGGTTTAGTATGGCTTTAGGAAACTGAACCAATTACATGGAGTTTTTACTCCTTCGGCTGGTTATTCTTCCAATCACTATGGAGACTCCATCAATGCCTCCTATGTCACAAACTTATATCAATGTTCATCTTCCAGTCCATGTTGCCTAAGTCACTCTATTGTGTCGTGCTTTTGTTCAAGGGAAGTTTTAGCTTGTGTTGGCCATTCCTCGAAATTCCTGACTTTGCAAGTTAGCCTTCCCGTATGTCAAGTACTTCTCAGAATCACAAGCATCTTTGTTCTATACTCGTGCTAGTATGGAAGGTCCCCATTGCCTTCCTACTGGTGGGTCAGCTCTTATGGACTACAACACATTGCTTTGGGAGTTTGGCCTAGAGTTGCACCTTGGCCTTGTTTACATCATTGATAGGTGACCTTGTGCTCAGCAGATGACATTCCATCATTGGTCGTTGGCTGAGTGGTTTCCCTTGTGTTCGACGGCAAGAACATTATTCACAAATTGGGATTCGTGTAGTACCTTGGATTCCATTTGACCCCATTGGTGGTTTCCTTGCTTCTGTTAGCAATTTCCATTATTGGCTAATATTTAGAGGATCACTTTCATGTATTATTTCCATCTAGTGCACACGAGAGACGTACTTGCTTGTGGGTCCTTTCAATCTTTTTGTCCAAGTTCTTCCAATTCTTTGGCCTTCTGTTGTTCCTCGTGTTGGATGATGGGGGGCGCCTTAAATCCCTCCTTCCAGCGGATCTATTCCTATCGACTTCAACACATCTTTCTCTGGGATAGGGATCTAGACTCTTTATTAGTACCTTGGGGCTTGCAGTCATCAATGGAAGGTTCCCTCGCTATTGGCAATGGGAATACATCAATGTCCCCTAATTGATAAATTCTACAAGTGTTCGACATCAACTCCTTTATTCGCACTTGCTGGAATGTACTAAGTAGCTTGACACCCATTATCGTTATTGGTGAGTTGTCTCGTGTTTGTTAACAGTATAAATCAATGACCGGTAATTAAACGGTGTCTCACTGTGTTCGACTTCAACACATCTATTCGCATAGTGTAGACTTGTACCATCGACAATTGATTTGAATACCTCGGGTCTGTAGTAGCATCACCTCTTTTATGTTGTTGCCCGAGTTGTGTTGGATAGTACCACTTCCACTCATGACATTGGCACTTGTGGGGGATCAGTTTGTTCAGTTCTTGTTTCCAGATATCCTCCTCTTCTTCTAAGACATATAGATCCACTATGTATCTCTTTCGTGGCTATGCTCTCTTTTGAAATAGATCCACTATGTATTCATTTTCGTGGCCATGATCACTACTTCTATATTTTTATGGATCCGCAGTGGACTTGATTTGGCGGCCATGCTTTTGTCACTCATGAGCATGGGTATGCATGCCTCGAGAAGAGAGTACTCTTACTTTTTTTCTGTTGTAGGTTCTATTCTTGGACCAGATTTTGACAACCTTCACTTAGGCCATCAATTGCTCTTTTGACCTCACACATTAGGTGGCATCTATTATAGCATCAATTGCCACCACATATGGATTGATGACTTGTTTGGCTTTTCCATGTCCTACTTATAGACATTAATCCCCTTTACCTCCTCTAGATTCTTCAAAAAACAATATCTTTTGACATGTACGCACCCTAACAGTTATGCAAGGCGCCTATACGCATGTTGCCTAATTGAAAGTTGCGTACACCTTAATTTTGCTCAAAAAAATATAATTTTCCATATTTTTGCACGGGAATCACGAGTTTACCCTGTTATCCCCTATCCTAGGGATAACTAAGGAGATTATGTCTCGAGGCCCACAGGTCCTAGAAATGGAGTACCGAGAGCCATACGACTTGAGCTTGGCCCCGGAGGGCACATCTTTTCTTTAGTGCATCCTATCTATCAGCAGCAACAACATCCATCCCATCGGCCTAATCCTAAGTAGCAGTGGGTCTTGCTCCATGAGGTAATGAGTTCGGGTATCATGGTATGTGTCACTCTGATTTTCGAAGCATTTGAATATGTTGCACTGAACTCTCCTTTGTTTCAAACGTTTGCTTGGAAATTATGCTCTTTAACTTGTTCATACCTAGGGGGTGACAGAGTGCCCTAGTAAGCTAGTTCCCTTAGGGATGAGTTGCCACTAGGTCGGTCTATGAAAGATCATCGTCAATTCCTTCCATACTTACCACTTTTCATCATTGTCCCTCTCATCTTCCCCTACCTTGGTTCGAGCATTGGGTTTGCCACACTAGTAAGGGTTGTACCTTGCCTTGTGGGAAGAAGGGGTTAAAGGCCCAGAGGGTAAAAGTAGCTGGCAAAAGTTAAAAGCCAAAATGAAACCTTGAGATGCTTCGCCCAGGGATTCCCAAGAAAGCATTAAAAGGCTTCTCAGTAAGAAAAGGGGACTCCTAAGATAAAATAAAACTCAAGGTCTAGTTGGTGGATGGGAAGTCTCATCATGAGACGGCCTATTAGGTTCATGGGCATGTAGCGATATGACACTACCATCTATCTGGTCACCAAACTAGGGTAGTGGCTCTTGGTGGCATAGCCAAGAGAAAGGGGGTCTCATCACACGCCAACCTTCTCATTTCTGTGAAGTGCTTGTGGGTAACGTTGTCACCACTGGTCACCACGCTAGGACAATGTCCCCCAGCTATTCTCTTGAAAAGAAAAAGCAATAAGACAAAAAGAATAAAAGGCATTGAATGGGCTAGGAAACAATGGCATCCATAACAAGATGCAACTCGCCCTCTACAGAGGCACCCACAGGAAAGACCTACATTTCCCTGGTATCACTACACCCCTTTCCCAAACATTCCCCTACACCATTTCATACACTTACATGACCTAGATTGGTCTTCACCTGGGAAACACCCCCAACTGGAGGAGGATTAGCCCAATAGGACATCCTGAGACCCTCTCCAAACCTAGCTTGTTAAACTGCATAATGTCTTTGAGCACTTGTCTGGGTAAAGGGGGGTTTGATGCACATGTTTGGGTAATTTTATTATTGGATGTGATTGACATTGCTATGATCCCTATGACTTATGAGCCCATGGAGGGCGTACTTGTTGTTGCTGCAGGACCATGCTGGTGGACAGGTACATATGGGGAGATGATTAGCTCAAACCTCCATGGGGCTAAAATCCCACCAGATGGATGTTTTGACCCCAACCAGGGGCAGAGAGACACCAAAGGATGGCACCAGGAAGGAAGAAGGACGTTTCCCCCGAGACACTCTGGCAGGCCTAGACCCAGGGGGGTCTTGCCCTTCCACCGTGACATTGGCCCTTAAAGGCCCTTGACATCATCATATTGAGACCCTTGACGTCATCAGTGAGGGTTTGGCATAAGGACATTTTGGTGCTAGTTGACACATGCGGCAGGTTTGGAGGCCTTTTAAGGCCTCATGTTTCACATTTGAGGCCTAGTGTTCCATGATGGGGCCTAACGTCACCCTATGAGGGGCATGACGTCATCCCTAAAGTGAAATTAGGGTTTTAATTGTTAATTTTATGTAAGAACTGGATTTTTGATGTAAACTGGCTATGTCGGCCTTTTATGACCTAAAAGACAATTAAAGGTCATTGTCATTGTATAAATAAGAGATAAAACTCTTGTATTTTTTCATCATTCATTCACCACTCAAGTAGAGGTCTGAAATTCGGCCCCCCTTAAGTGTTATTGGTTGAAACTAGTGGTGCGCACTTCTTGAAGGAGGCAAATTTTGGTGCATTTTGGCTATTTTCTTGTGGAGGATCTTCAACTAGGGTGGTTTGCTAGATTATTCCTGGTGAAGTAAGTGGAAATTCTGCATTTCTTTATTGTGAATGAATGCTATGGTTATTTTTTACTTATTTCATGTCTAAGATTATGAAATTGCTAGCTTGAAACCCTAGGGGAATGACATATGTTATTCTCTTTTTCCCTATAATCTTCCATGTGTTAAAATCTCTTGAAAGGCACCTAATTTGAAGTAATACTAGAGCCCTACCATTGTAGCATTCTAGTAACCCTACTTCCATTGTCAATTGCATAATTTATTACATTTTGTTCAAGGAAAGAGAAAATCGCTAGGGCATAACCATTGTTACTTTCTAGCAATTTTCTCTTGGGAAAGGATTTTTGAGGCCTTGGGATATCAACAACTCTCTTCTCCTCTTCATCCCTTTAACATATTATTATCATTGCTATCTTTCCTATAAGAATTTGTTGCTGCCATTCGTGACTCCATTTACGCTAGAAAGGCACTAGACTACCTCTTACAAGTGGTGATTGAGCAAACAAACACTTATACTGTTATACTTGAACTCTTTACTAACATTTTCTAACCCTAAATTAGACTAACTCCTAAGCTAACTTGTTGTTGTAGCAAAACATTGCTACAGCAATATAAACATACATTAATTTGGCACATTTACCTACATAACTCATACTAGAACCAATCAAAATTTAATTGTGACAATTGCTAGTGAATCTACTAGGTAAGTGCTAGTTTTGTGTGTAGTTTTCTTGCACTTTTGACCATTTAAACTTGCTGCTGTTGCAAAAGATAGCTACAGCCATCTAACTGCAGAAAAATCTCTGCAAAAGTGACATTAAAAGCTAGCTAATTATTGCCAATTTTGCTTGTGACAATTTACTATCAATTTGCCTAGTCAAAGTCACTTTTTATTGTCTTTTTCAAGCAATTTCAAGGCTTGAATCTTGTGGCTGTTATAAGATATTAATTGTTGTTATAAACTGATGCATTGCTGCAAATTCATAATCAGCTAGCTTATTTTACGAAGGTTTATTGTCTTATGAAGTACTAACAATCATCTGCTACGTAGAAAGTGCCCAGTTTGCCTTCTTGTCTTGTTCTGGGCAGGTACACAATACTATTTATTTGCTTCATCCTTGAGACATAAAAGAAACCTCTGATTAGAGTGATCTGTGAGAGGGGAAAGGTTTCCTTGTGACTGTTTGCTTTAGCCTTCTCAAACCCCCCAGGTCATCGGGGACGTCTCCCTTGGGATAGCTTAAAAATACTCCTAAATAGAAAGGGATCTCCTATTAAGGTGACAGTGATAGGTTATTCCCAATTACGCCAATTTTGTACCCACTTGCCTTGGGCTTTTGGGCAAGTACAAATTGTGCGATAACATACCCAATTCCTGGCCCCTTGTTGCCCGTACATAACTAACTGTAACCACTCCAACCACGTGGAGATGGCATAAATTGAGCCTAAGGCAAGAGGAGAACACAATCTTACTTGAAGCAAAATTATGCTGGCAATTTCCCGCCTTCTCTGCAAGCCCTTATTGTTGATGACTACAGCTTCGTGAGACATCCTCCAGGACACAGACTGAGTGAGTCGGCCTGTGAGAGAGCCCATGAGTTGGGTGTGCCCATGAAATGGGTTTCGTTCCTCTTTGAGACTGAGATAGAACGTTGTGTGCCCCTGTGTGGGGTAAGAATGCCCATGAGATGGGTGTGTCAATGTGTGTGCCCCTGTGTTGGGTGAGAATGCCCATGAGATGGGTGTGTCGTTTGAGATGAAACGATGTGTACCCCATGTGATGGGTGCATCGTTCTCCTCTATGTAGAGAGTTAAAAATATGTGGTACTCCAAATGAATGTCCTGTGAGACTCAATGAGATAGAGATCTGTTTAGTAGGATGTCCCTGTGGCTGAGCACAGGTGGAAGTGCCCCTAGTGGCTGAGCACTAGTGGCTTCACTCGAGTTACCATCAAAAATATATTCCCTATACGTCATATAGATAACATCCTTCTAGTTTACAAAAATTGATTTCTTCTTTAGTTATTATCAAATTTTATTTCATCCATTTGATAGTCATAACACTATCTTCCACATTCATCTTGGCCTCTATAAATTCAAAATCATGCCCTTCAACATTACCAATGCTCCAACAACCTTCCAAGCCAATACGAAAAAAGTCCTTAGTTTCTTTATAAATTCATCCTTGTTCACTTTGATGGTATATGTATCTTTTGCAGAACTTCACTACCTTTCAACATGTTGATAGTAACCTCCCCCTTCTCGAACAACATAAGTTTATTCTACACATTTTTTCCCAAAAGGAGGCAAGAACTTCCATAAAGTTAACTAGGAATTATGTTGCATGCCCAAGACTTAGGGAGGTACGGGTACCATCAAAAACAATAGCATGCAACATGTTGACGATACCCTTTCAACATGTTGACAATAACTTCCCCCTTCTCGAACAACATAAGTTTATTTTAAGCAATCAAAATGCTCCTTTCTACGAAAAGGAGGCAAGCACTTCCATAGAGTTAACTAGAAATTATGTTGCACACCCAAGACTTGGGGATGTACGGGTACCATCAAAACCAATATGCATGCACAAGCACTTCGTGCTAAATTGGTGATTCAATAACTAGAAGGGAAGGAAGCCTGAAAGGGGCTTTTCCAAAACTATATTTTCTCTAGAGCCTGACTTCGCAAAAATTCATGAAGGGCCTTAACTTGGAAACTTTTGTCAGTACCCCATCCCAAGGAAAGGTGAAGGAAATGTTTGTAAATAAAACCATTTAGAAAGCATGGGAGGTAGTGAAACCCAACCTCAATCGGAAGGGCCAAGCTTTTAGGTCTCAGTTATCCTCCAAAGACTAATCGCGGGGAGCGGCCCCCAATTTTGTTGCATAAAGGATTGGTCCTAGCCAAGACTCCTTGGTTGTTGGCCCTAAAATTCTTTAGATAATGCATCAACTCCATCATAGACATCTTTGATTCTCATAGTACAGATCATATGCCTTGGGATGAGTTAAAGGCAACATTTAGATTATCTAACTTGACCTAGTTGATCTTTGACCAGATTCAGGATGTTATTCTAAATTTTGTTTATAAACCTTAACCTCCAAGCCCGTCAAGCTTAGTGGAAGGATTGGAAATGGAATAAGTACGAGGCTTTTGAAGAATATAAGCCTAAGGATGGCTACGAATAGCTTTGCCAAAAGCCCAGCCTAGATGGTTGTTTGAAGAAGTTCCAAAGATTAAGGTCGCCACAAATCGGCTCGCTCTTCAATCCACTAGCAATCAGAAGTGGGTCGTTGCACTCAAATTCAGTAGCTCAATCAACTTAAATGGAACGTGGGAGATCAAGTGGACAAACCACACAAGTCGACCCCAATAAATTAAATCAGATCTCTCACTTAGTCGTTGGCATCTCCAAGGTAGTTGTTTTGGTCAAAGAATTGGGACGTGTAGTCTTCAAAGGAACATTGGCACTCCTATCAAGCAAATCAATCCACATGTGAGCTAGACAATGCTTTTAGAAGTCAAATCAAACCCCTTTGTGGGTTCATTTTATTTGTCAAAAATCATTTTATATCAATGACTTAGTCTCCAACTTGTGGATGACAAATCAAGAAAATACTTTTAAATGGGAAAGGGAAACTAGTCGTTAGAAGAAAAATTATAAAAGGCTAGTCCCTCCTCCCATTTTGGTTGTTGTCGAATTCTGAGATCATTTATGCCATCCAATAAGAACTTTTATTTTCTAGTGCATTTCATGGGTTGATTATTCTATGCTCTTTCTTCTTGGCTAAGTGTAAGAGTGCATCATAGAGTAGATATTGTTTTTTCCATATTATTTGCAGGGCTATTGGATCAATCCAACGAGGGGCTACATAGTCATGTGGAAGGAGAGGTCTAGACTTCGTCTCATCTATTCATTTGGTGGTGTCAAGTGATTCAAATCCAAGTCCCAATAAATTAAATCAGATCTCTCACTTAGTCGTTGGCATCTCCAAGGTAGTTGTTTTGGTCAAAGAATTGGAACGTGTAGTCTTCAAAGGAACGTTGGCACTCTTATCAAGCAAATCAATCCACATGTGAGCTAGACATTGCCTTTAGAAGTCAAATCAAACCTCTTTGTGGGTTCGTTTTATTTGCCAAAAATAATTTTTATATCAATGACTTAGTCTCCAGCTTGTGGATGACAAATCAAGAAAATACTTTTAAATGGGAGAGGGAAACTAGTCATTAGAAGAAAAATTATAAAAGGCTAGTCCCTCCTCCCATTTTGGTTGTTGTCGAATTCTGAGATCATTTATGCCATCCAATAAGAACTTTTATTTTCTAGTGCATTTCATGGCTTGATTATTCTATGCTCTTTCTTCTTGGCTAAGTGTAAGAGTGCTTCATAGAGTAGATATTGTTTTTTCCATATTATTTGGGCTATTGGATCAATCCAACGAGGGGCTACATAGTCATGTGGAAGGAGAGGTCTAGACTTCGTCTCATCTACTCATTTGGTGGTGTCAAGTGATTCAAATCCAAGTGTTGGACAAAGTATGTTCAACAAGTAGGAAATCTCATTTCACATCCATGTTGATCTAATGGTTGGAGACCATCCCACTAGCGAAGCTTTCCTCACAAGATCCACAACCAATACAACTATTCTAGACTAGATTGGGGCGATAGTCCACCAACTCCAAACCCAACTTCTAGTCCAAATTTTGCAGCCGACTTAGAAAGGGTTGTGATTGTAATCCGACACTTTGGAGGTAAGAGTAAGGCCGAGGTAAGCCTCACTACTTCAACCAACTTTATTTTAAAATCCAAACAATCACTTTTTTAATTTTTCCGCTTTTAAAAACTAAAAATCATAAAATATAAAAAACCAAAACTATTTTGCTATCTTGCACTTGGATTTCCATCTCACATAACTAGTAGAACCTTGGGGATTTAGTCTCTAGAGTTATCGCTACCCTAAGGTTATTTGACCCTCTAGTTTTTTGCACTCTATTGTCTATTTCACGAGGGTATTTTGAGAGTTTTGCAGATCAGAAAATTTACAGAAAATCCTACACCAGATCCGACAAGAATCTCATCCAAAAGGGGGGCTGCAAGGTAAGTATTATATCATAAAAACCCCTTATATTTTCCAGAATTGCTTTCTATAGTTATATCATTTATTTTCTAAGATCTATCAACATTTTCCAGCCAACAAGTCTATTTGTTGGCTGAAATAGTTTTCTAGGTTTTGACCCTAGGAGGAATTGAACCCCAAATCTGCAAGGTGATTTCCAGCTTGCTGGAAATTACCATTTTGTTGCAGAGTTGAAGCGTCGGGCATAGGAAATCACTCTTAGCTTGATGCCCAAGCTTCCTAGCCCACGGATATAATGATCTAAGGTGCTTAGCACTTGTGGGAGGCCTCAAAAAGGCCAAGTTTCTTGTTTTTTTGTGCTCGCTTTATGCATTTTACAGATCTGAAAACTCAGGACAACAAGGAACAACTCAAAGTACAGCCACATTACCAAAATGTATACTTATAAATACATCCAAGGAATTGGTGAGGGCTATCACTGCTCTTTTGCACTATTTTGTTGCTTTATCTTACAAATCTTGAGTGATTCTATTTTGTCGGTTTGCATTATTTATGTTATTTGTTTATCATTCCAGATCAGTTAGCTTAAATAATTAACTCCTACCTTCACCTTTGTATCACATAGGCACTGGTCTACTAATTTTCGAGTGAAGTTGATGTGTTAGGGAAGTCTCCCAAAGTCCTTTAGCGTAGGATTTGGGCTTGAACAGGGAAGGACTTGTGTCGCGGTGACAATGGGCACTTGTCCTACATGGTATCGCCTTAGCACCTCAAGGGACCTTGACGAGACTGCTAGTTTGGTAGATAACAAGTCCACTTTCTATTTTGGGTTTTGACCACTTCCTTTCTTGTGGAGCACTCCATCTACTTCCCTCCTTGCACATTCATCCATGGAGTTGGTTTCCTTGGGATTCACGCTTGTGGATTGGTTACATGCATTTTGTGGACCACTTGCTATTTTTGGAGGATGGTTATTGAACATTCTTCTAGGAGGACTATTTTCTTGTTTCATCTCTCATGCACCTTGAAGGGTGCACTTTGTGAGCTCTTCTAGGTGGACCCTTGAGCACATCCTCCTAGGTTGAACATTATTTAATTATATTGTGCATGCATCTATGCTTGGAGGGTGAATTCTTGTGGACATCTTGCATGTTGAACTACTTATCATGCATATTCTTCATAGTACACCCTATCTTGGAGACTTTTGATGTAATCTCTTTCATATTTTTGAATGAGGGAAAATTCTCCTAGAGTAGCTTGTGTCCACATATTGTGACATGGTCATCCATGGATTGAGGAGGGATCTAGCTACTCCAATTTTATATTATTTCTTTGACTTGTCATGGAGTTAGTTAGCAAATAATGATTTCTTATTGTATGAGAGAAGAGACTCACTTTATAAAGAGGAGCTCTCTCGCCATTGTAATGGTTATTGGGACTCTGGGGGACTGAGGAGCTCTCCCATTGTACTTCATTCGCACGCCACTAAAATATCCTTTCTTCTGTTGGATAGTTTTTCTTATATGATTTGATGGTGTATGATATTGTTTTGAGGGTTTAATGTAATTTGCGAGACATGCATGTGGTTTCGGTATCCAATAACATAATTTTATTGCAATAATAATAAGAACCGGATTACAATTACCCAAAACTCAATCCAAAACATTATAACAATAAGTAAACTCCACAAATCTAGCTTGTTTATCAATGGATCCGACCCGAATACCAACGTATGATAGATATATGCTCATATTTGTTGCATACAAGGAAGATACCACTCATATCTGTTGCATGCAAGAAAGATATCGCCCAGAGCTGTTCAATACCTACGTGTGATAGATATAAGCTCGGATCTACTGCATGCAAGAAGGATATGACTCAGATCTACCGCATGCAAGAAGGATATAGCTCAGATCTGTTGCAATAAGCTCGGATCTGCTGCATGCGAGAAGGATATAGCTCGGATCCGCTGCATGCAAGAAAGATATAGCTCTGATCTGCTGCAATAAGCTCATATCTGTTGCATGCAAGAAGGATATAGCTCGGATCTGTTGCATGCAAGAAGGATATAGCTCGGATCTGTTGCAATAAGCTTGGATCTGCTGCAATAAGCTCGAATCTGCTGCATGCAAGAAGGATATAGCTCATATCTGCTGCAATAAGCTCGAATTTGTTGCAATAAGCTCGAATCTACTGCATGCATGGAAGGAAGTGTTGCATGCACTCCAAAATACGCTGCCAACTGCTAGATCTGATTGGAAATTGATGAAAGTGACGCCCCGGGTGAAATAATCGTCGAAAAATGATGAGATATGTCCCAATGGAAGCGCCCTAGCTCCCTCTCAACTGGGTTTCAAGGGTTTAGGTTTGCCCTGCTTCTCCAATCCTAGCGATCTATCTGTGTGGTCAATCCTCCTCCAAACCCTCACGCTACCAAGATAAATCCACGCTATATCTCTGATCTGAATCTGCCTAAATCATGAACCTGTAACTGATGTGAATCCTTGAAGAAGGATCCAATCCTGTACTCTGAAGCCCGATGAAGAACCTGGCTAATCCTTCCGATGGATTAGGGTGTGTCTTTCAACACTGAAATCGATCAATGGTGGTGGTTGTCATGTCCCCTCCCATTTGACCACATCGAAGGGTGGACATAATGGCCTAGGGGACTCCCCGTAGGTCATAGTCCCCAACTAAAGGGGAGTCGTGGGGCTTTAATGGGCAAAGGAGGGAAGCGGTTGGGTTAAATGTGTCCATTGGGCAAAAGAAAAGGGTAAAAGACCCCAACTTAAAGGGATAAGCCACCATTGGGTGAGGGAAAGGGTAAAAAGAGCCTAACTTGAGGGGTAAGCCACCAAAAAGAGGGAAATCAAGCAAAAGGGAAACTATATAAGGAGATGGAGGCTCATTTGAGCATACACAAGAGTTATTTTTGAGTTTTCTCTTTTGTTTTTGAAGGCAGTTGCATCAGTCCTTTGTAAGGTTGTAAACCCTCGGTCTCTATTGAGTTTCGGTGGGCTCTTGCTCACCCTAGCTCAACCCTTGTCACTCTTTGCATCAGAAGCATAACCTTTGGAGGAAAGATCCACTAGAGAGGATTGTTGAGGTTCATGTGGCTTTCTTTAGAGGACTGTAGAGGGAACCTAGTGCTGTTAGGAGGGTCCGTGACCTGTGGAAGGCTGGCAAGGTGATCTTAGTGGAGGCCGAGTGTACCTGGAGCTGCAACAAAGACTGTTCCATCCCTGAAGAAGGAGCCACACCTCATACCCTACGTCCTGGAGAAGGTCCAGCCCTAATTGCTAGCACGGCCACCTTGGAGATGATTCGAATCAGGGGTTTACCGAACCAAGGGGTATTCTGGCGGACTACCAGCCCTTATATGGTAGGTCAATGACATACTGCAGACCTAAGGAAGGGAACTGAACACCTGTTCACAGTGTTGGAGACTGGTTCAGCAACTTGGGACAGCCACACCATCTCTTGCAGTGGATTCCAGGTTTTATTTAGTATTCAGGTTGTAGAGATTAGCGACTGGAACAGCCTTAATTATCTCAGTGTTTGGTGTATGTTTAATTGTAACAACAGACATTAAAGGGCTACTACTGTATTTGGGAACAGTGAATGTTATTTGTTGGGTTTAGTCTACTTTAACTGTTGGTTATTGTACTCTTGTGTTGAGACAGCAGCCTTTAAAGGGTTTTACTGCTGGTTTAATAGCAAGCTAAACATAGAATTCTGGACAGCTAGACTTACTATTGATTTTGGACATGTTTTATTGTTGGTTTTTACATTGTTTACTGCTGGTTTTGGGGCACTGTTTACTGCTAGTACTTCTCTGCTACAGAACTGGAATCGATATTAATTCTATTCATATGCTGGATACTTATAAATGTGCCATGTTGCTGGTAGAAAAATCGTATGATACTGCACAATTTAATTGTTTCAGGTTGACCTAATTCCCTTGTACCAGCCTAGGAAACCCTAGGTATTTTACAGTTTCCTCCAGAAATCCACAAAACATCAAAAAGTCGCTTGACTTCTACTCTGGTTGCCAATTCTCAATTCAATTCTCAATAATGAGAGGAAATAGGGTTATCCTGCCCTTTATACTTCATTCCCATTCTAATTCCTCATTCACTTTATTTAATTAAAATGACTTTTCCTAGGTTTTGACTTTAATTATTCTTTTAAGTCACTTAATCACCTTTTTCCCACTTTATTACTTAATGTCACTTTCAACACGGGCTTTTCTGGTATATGACACCAAATAATTCTTTTATTCCCTTTTTAATAAAGTAAAATGACTTAATAAACTTTAAGTCACTTAAAACAACCCCTTTTTAAATGTTGGAAAGTGATTACTTGGCTTGTTAGTCATTCCCGGATTCCAATGATCTATTACACGAAGGTGTTCCCTCCAACAATATGATCCAAATAACACCTTTAGTGTATTTAATTAATTTATCCTCAATAATACCCTTAATTTACGAGAATCGTCGGAATGCCACAGAACCAAGAACGAACTGTGCAGAAGTAATCCTGATGATGAAATAGGGTGAATGGACTAGGCTGGGCCTCATATAACTCCTCCAATTCACCCGAGCCCCTTGTTAGCCTCCATTTACCCCTCTGGCTAGGCTGGCACATAAGCCCATAAGATCACCTCCAACTGTAAAACAGGGGAATCCAAAAATGGGGACATTACACACATGCTTGGAACCTTATGGAAGATTGGAGGTATATTTTCATTTTATGTGAGGCTTTCATTGTGCATTTATTCTTTCAAATGTTGATTTCTATTGTCGGAAACCCTTGTATTGTTGATGTGATTGCCTTGTAATGAACCATGCTTCATTTGGATAGAGTATTGTGAGGATGTTATCCCTCTTATTGCTATTGTTCTTATGTTAGTCTTGCATCTAATAAACCTAATTGTTGTTAGATTAACATGACATCACCTTCGTACCAATGTTTTGAATAGCACACCTAGCTTTCAAGGACAATTTTCTGCAATATAAATCAGCAAGCTAGGGATGATTTGTGGCATGCATAGCAGTCCTTATTGCTCTACATCTTCATGCACTTGCCCTTTTTGATCTATGCTTCCTTGACTTCATTTGCCCAAGGTGTGATTAGGCACTTGGTCTTGGGGTTTTCCTTCATCTTTCCTTCACGCACAATTCATTCTTCCATCATACTACATCCACTTGTTTTCTTAAGGCTTACTCTTTGTAAATCACCTTGTACATTCACGCTATAGCCTTAGCAATCCTACCTTTTAGGGAAGACCCCCTTGAGTTGGAGAAGAGCCAACCAAAAGTGAGAGGAAGAGCTATTGTGGTGACAGTGGGTAGCCGTCCTTAGTAGCACAAGACTATCCCATTGATGCTTGGGACTTTACATCATATGGGGGTGCTATATTTTGTTGTAAAAGAAATTACAATGTGGGATACTTAGATTGGCATATCTATATCAATTGCATTAACCAGCTGTCGAGATGCACTACAACTTAGATCTATGAGCCATTACACACTATATCACTAAGTGTCTGTTGAAGGACATGTTGGGGATGCATCCTCGTTTCATGTAATATTTCTAATGCTTTAACTGCCTGCTATATTCAATGTGTTTTTCTCATTTGTGGCTAACAAGTGATTGATATGTAACTTGGAGATGATGAAAATTGTTGCACATGCATACGGGGTAGTTGCAGGACCATTGACTGCCTGTATATAGCAGCAGCCAGCATCCCTCTTCACCTATTGTCCCAAAGAAAGTAATCTGCTGTTCACTGGTGATGAAAATCATTCATGTCTTCGAGCTAATTACCATCCATTGGTCATGACTGAAATTCTTCTTCTCTTCCAGAATTGTCCTTGTACATTTGATGATAAATCAACCATTTAATGACTTAGACAGGCTGATGTCAACTGATCAAACCAATAGAATGTTTTCTGCTTGTCAAGCTTCTAGGAGGAACAAAAATTTCATTATTTTACAAGTCTGGACTCTGAAGTAAGCACTAAGAACATCTAACTTAAAGTGCACTTGGTCCTTAGTCATACACAATAGAAGATAAATCATAGCCACATGCAATTTTCTAAACCACATACATTCTTATATAAGTAGAATTTGGTGTATTTAATTTTAAATTTCTTGTAATTTTAAAGATCGCATATTTTGAAAGGATGTGACTGGATCAAAGATTACTTGAGATCTCATTATTCCTATACCATTTATCGTATTTGCATAACACCAAGAAATCATTTTGCTTGCCATGCACATACAGAACAACAAGTATGATATACAAAGTTCAGTTTAGAAACATAAGCTGCCAGTTAGGGGCTAAGAGAGCAAGCATACCAAACTGCAGATCAGGGGGGCAAAAAATGATGTAGAATGCACAAATTTTCTTATTAAAAGATTTATAGATTATAGAATTTAGATATAGCAGATATAAGTACATACATTGCATTATATACTAACTATTATGTATATCAATATATATAGACAACATTTACTAATATTCATAAGTTTTACAGTCAAAACTCAAAATAAACTGCCCCGTGTTTAAGCAAAGTTTATGTGTTCCATACATACCCTTTCAAGACCTAAAAAGGTAAAACACTAACTGGAATATAATTATTATGTGAATCTTCAACCACTTGGAAGGATGCTATTAGAAAATAAATCTATGAAATACAGAAATATAGCTCCACTTTGTTCCAAACAGATATTGTTTTAAAGAAATAGAAGATCAAATTTGAATGAATGGAATATCACCTGTAAGGGATGTGCTTGTGACTCACTGGTTCTCGATACTTCTTTGCAAGTCCAAAATCAATGATATACACCTTTGAAAAGAAAAAAACTAGCTAGCCTCAAAAGGTTTCTGACGAGAAATAGTTTTGAACAAAAGTATCCAATCACATACGGATAACAACTAGCAGAAGCACAAGGTTGCATTTCTTATATAGAGCAAGCAATCTACCTGATTTGCTCGCTTCCCAAGACCCATGAGAAAATTGTCAGGTTTGATATCCCTGTGAAGAAAGTTCTTTGAATGCACGTACTCAACCCTATTCAACTGCAAAATATCATGTCCCATTAGCACTATGAATGCCTACAAAAATCCTATTTGAACGAAATTTGATAAGTTACATCATGTCATCAAATAGTGCACTCAGAACTCATACCATCTGATCTGCAAGCATGAGAACAGTCTTCAGGGAAAACTTCCTACCACAAAAGTTAAAAAGATCTTCAAGGCTAGGCCCTAATAAGTCCATTACAAGGACATTATATTCTCCTTCAACACCAAACCATCTTATATTCGCAATTCCCGCTGCAAAAGAACAAAATAAAGTAGGCTCATTTGAAATACCCTTCAAGAATTTGCATCCAATGAAATGTGAGTAAAGGTCAAGACTTTCTTACTTCCTGCTTGTAGGACCCTATAAAGCATAGATTCGTATAAAAGCTGTGGGTGTTTAGTCTTCCCATTTTCCTGAAGACGAAACAATGTGAGCATATAAAACTTTTTTTGATCGAGGACCAGCATTAATCTACATCCAAGTCATAACCTTTTGGAAATTCAGGAAAATACTATACCAAGCAATCAAAACTTGACAACCACATAAAATACATTCACCTGTAGTTGAACAGAACTAGTGGGTATAATTCCAAGCTCATCGGCAATATCAACAGTAACAAATCAAAACTTGAATTTCTCCAAACAGCAAAGTATACTGTTTTATGGATGTGTTTTAAAATATAATTATTAAACTGTACAAGCCAATCCACAATCTGCAAAACCTCCACCCTGCCAAATACCTTGGCTCTCCATAGATAACAAACAATATTCAAAATCCCCCTTTCCAAACAACCAGTAGACATTTAAAACAATTAGAAAACCCTCCAGGCTCCAGAGTACATCATTCCCAATTAAAAAAGGAAAAAAAAATAATATGGTGCAATGAACACACAAATATATTTTGAAAGGCAAAACCATGGTGTATGTTTTATCAACGGAAGGTATGTTATTATAATCTAATAGTTTTGGAAGAAGGGATGGAATGGGTCAGAGTTTTAGGCCAAGACACCCTTGTCTCTTAAAATTGATATTGAAAAAGCTTATGATCATGTAAAATGGTCATTTATTCTTGATATTGAAAAAGCTTATGATCATGTAAAATGGCCATTTATTCTTGCTATGTTACAGGCCCTAGGGTTTGACCATTTTCTCCTGCATGCCATAGATATACTCTTTGCAGATGAGCAGCATGCCTAAACCATAAATGGTGTCAAATGATAATCTTATGAGATTGGACTGTGCCACTCTATCAGGCAGAGTTGCCCACTAGTGCCAACTCTCCATATAATGGAAACAGAGACCCTCGTTTATTTGATTCAAACAAAAGCTAGTCTTGAGGCCATAAGGGGATTTCCACTTCAAGGCCAGGAAAGACACCTCATCAATGGGCATTTTGCAGACAATTATCTCCTCGCCATTTGTGAAGACCCAACGTCTTGTGTGACAACACTAGAACGTGTTGACATCTTCTGCACAGAGTCAGGCTCTAATATATAACGGATATATACAGTGTGTCAGAAACAGCCCCAACCGAAGTCCATTGCACTGTGGTTTAGCAGCAACTTGAAGCAGTGGTGACAATAACCCAGCTTGAAATTCTGGCAGGCATGCTCCTCCCTTGTGTGGGCTTTGATGGACATTGCTATAGATTATATTGAATATTCTTGATGTAGCCTTCAGGCAGACTATTGTATGGCACTGGCAAGGTACCACCAAACCCTATTCTCCACTTAAGTGTGTGAGTGTGGGTCAAGCTTATATCCAGGATTACCATCCATAAAAAGACAGGTTCCCATTTTAAAAAAGGACCGCCTCAACCAAATCCCAAAGTGGCCAGAAAACATGAGCTGGGTGTAAACCAACCAGGTCAAATTTCTACATTCTAGGCACGCCCTTTGCTTTTTCTAGCCTCCCCTACAGATGTATGACAACTGGTTGAGTAGAGACTCAATAGAAAATAATGGAATGGACCACCAAGCCTCTATCATTAGCATCCCATTACCAAATCTACACCAAGGTGCTTATTGCCGCCTATGTCTACTGCTCTTCATGTTGGGCACCATCAGGAAAAATAGAAAATATAATCTATGTTCCTTTTTTGGGGCCAAGTTTAGGATGAAAATGGATTTCATCAAGTGAACTGGAATGTGTTGCACTCCCAAAGATTTCAGGTCCTAGGGATGATTAACATGAACAAAAGGCCTAGACCTTTGTGCAAAGTAGATCATTCGATCGCTAGAAGGGAATAAAGCATGGAACAGACTCTTGAAAAACTGCATTTATTAGAGTTCATCATATGGCAAGTGAGGATGGCAAAGATTAAACCTCCAAAGTCTACTCATCACCCCATCCCCAGTGATAACTAATGGCGGGGATTAAACCTCCAAAGTCTACTTGTCACCCTAGCCCCAATCAAAATTAAGGGCTACTCTATGACTTGTAGTATTTGAAAAACCTAGGAAGCAATAAACCCATGCCTTCATAGGAAAAGGGACCAGTTTAGGTTTACCTATCAATGAATGAGCACTCTCTCTGGATGTCTCATCTTATCGTAGATGATGAGAAGACACTTGAGAGAAACTCTTGGTATTTAATGCTCCAACTATTTAGAAAAGGGATCAGAACAATTCAAGACATTTTTCCTCTATGCAGAGAGATTGTATTCTCTGGCAACAACTCATGTATACTATTAGATTAAAAAACCTTCAATAATGTATCATAAGTATTTTCCTGAACACTCTCTTTCAAGTTCATTGTTAATTCTGCAAAATTGTTAGAAGGACTGAGTCTCAAACAACAAAACGCCCTTTCTCTAATACAAATCAACTGCAATTACAAATGGCTTAGCCAAAATCCCCACAAAATGTTAGACTAAAGAAGGTTGGAAGGCTATGCTCCAAATTGACAACCTAGATCCACAGATAGCATGCAATCTAGAAGGATAACTCTTGAGATAGGAAAGTCATCTTTGCATTGTGAATGGTTAAAGGCAAGACCTTTCTCTTAGTTGATCCCGAAGCTACTTTTGCAAGCCCAATACACTCAAGTACTTGTTTTGGTTTAATCGAAAAACCAAAGTAACTTAGGATTGGGCTAGACTTTTGTGATCATTAACTCAACAACCCCACTTACCTGGAAGTCGACTTTGTCAAGTGACAAACAACTTTGCACCGTAAATTTTGATGTTCCCTAGCATTTATATAGAATAGAGAGTTTGTTTCATATTTGTAAACATCGCATTGATATTTAGTTCAAGAATGCAAAGACAAGGGATTTTTCTTGGTCTAACAAACAAAATTATGAAAAATATTTCTTTGTAGATAAAGGACCAAGTGCACAAAATAGCAATGGGTCTTTAGCATTTTTGTCAATTGCTTAACTACTAGGGTGGCACCTTGTACACAACAAACAAGGTCCCAACTGACCCATGACCAAGTGCCCCATGCCATCTCAACATTCAACACGAAGGTTTGGCCAACGACGAAGGCACCAAGCACATCAAGTGTGTGAAGAAAAGAGAGATTAGACATTTATTAGATTATTATGATGTTTAATAAAAACACATTATACATTTATTGTTTTCTCACACATTCACAATGATTTAACCACCTAACCCTCACATTAACTTCATTATCACATTCAATAACATAGAGTTTACACAATACAAAAGTATATTAAATTTGAGCTCATTGTTTGCTCCTCCAACATCTCCCTTCAAATGAGAGCTCCAAAAATGATGCAAAATCCCTCCACATCCTTAAACTATTATACTTTGCAAAATCTCAACAAACACTTGAATGTAATTGAATCTTTATCCCCCCTCGGAGAAAAGTTGCATTTGCTACCAAACCTCAACCCTTGATTCAAACTAAGTGCATCATCATGTTTCTGACACACCTCAATTTAAGAGTTCCTCCATCATCTAGTTTAACCCTTACTAAGGGGCTTTGATTTTCCCTCAAACCACAAACCAACCTGAATACTTCACAGAAGTTAACTACCATCCACCAAGACATCTAAGCAACCAGCCATAATGCTCACCACTTTTCGAGGAGAGAGGCTAGGTTACATGATGCATCTTCAATTTTTACTACAACATCAATGTTTTGATTGCGCCTTAGATCAACCCTGCTACAATCAAAATGCCTTTAGGATACGTTACTGAATCTATGGGACCTAGGGGATGAATTTGTGAATCCCCAGATAAGATATGAATTCAGATCCAAATCTGCCTGGATCCACCTAGAATCCCCTCTGAAATGGATCCTTCGCACATGAAACATATCCTGAGGGCTATTTGGTTGGGCAAACTTTAGAACATTGGCGACCATAAAAGTGGGCTAGGATCAAAGCATTGAACCGACCATCGTGGGCCAACAAGTCTAACTATTCAAGCATAGTAGGCTCCATCGTGCGTGAAGACGAGGAATATTAAGGGTTATAAAATTCAATGATTCATCGACATCCACACCTTATAGCTCGCAATCCCGTAGAAATAGCCAATTATGATAGATGGAAAGGTGGAGTCACTTTATGAACAACCACAACATCCTGAAAAATAGGGTCACCACTACCTCGGTAAAATTCACAACATGTGTGGATAGAACCTAGAGCATTCCCCTCCCTCTGTCATGAAAAAAGGTCCCAAAACATATATATATATTAAAATTTAACTTATATAAACCTGTAACGTAACTTTATATAATCAATGTTGAAGTTTACATATTATAAGTTTATAATTTAACTTATATAAAATAATTAATACATTAGATTAATTAGTATTTATAAGTAGTATACATTAATAATTTTATATAGGTATTATTATTACAAATGTATATATAAGTTATCCATTTATAAATTGTAAGTTATATATTTAAAAACTTATATATTTTTTAATTTTCATACAAGTTTTATTTTTAAAAATTATAAAAAAAATATTTATATGGATTGTACCTGTCGTTTCCCCACTGTATCCGGATCCTGGATTTTCAAAAATCTGGCAGATCAAGATCAGACTTCAGTATCCAAATCCTGGTAACTTAGCTTTTAGGCCAATCCTACTGCATTTCACAACTTTCAACTTCGTATTGTGGACCCTGCATCCACAACTGGATCAGATTTTTATGAATGAACTGAGTCATTATTAGACTACAAGAAGCAACTTCATTCGTTCATTGCACCTCGGTGACTTGAAAAAAGATCTCTGCTTTCAAGGGGCAACCATAACATTTATGGTCTCTCTCTCTTTTTTACTTTCTGGAGATGAACAAAATATATTGCATTTGCATCTTCCACAGCATACTCTGCCACTGGCTATAGATTTGCATTTTCCGAAGAATTATCCACCTAATGCTAGAATAGCCAATTCGAACACAAACAGACAAAACTGTAACACTGAGTAGGTCAAGATCAAAGCCATTTTGACAACCATTCTTCGTAAAAAAGAACATTTCTTTGTAACCAAATATCATAAAACATTACTTATAAATTCCAAACTTCACCCAAGAAATCCTTCTGCACCTGTAATTACTAATTACAATCCCCTCCTGGGCAAGGTCCGGCCACAGTTAAAATTCTTGTTACCTATAGTATATCCCTCCTCTTCTAGTTCTGACTACTGTTTTCCTCATTTAGCCCCTTCTATCTCAGGTTTGGCTACTGCTTTCCACCTATACTCCTATCAAAAATTATTGCTTCATATTGTATCAAACTGGAAGAATTTTGGAATTTTGGAATACTTGAGAGGTGTGTGTAACACCCGAAACTCTAGTCTTTGTGCTTCCTTGGACAAAAAATTTGGGGTCTGCAGGCATCTAAAACTTCTGCTCTGCAGCGGCTTCTAACAATCTTTCTCAGATGCCTGCAATCACATCTGCAACTTCTGTCTCCACACAATTTTCAGCATCTTCCATGTCTTGAACATTGCACTGTCCAATGACTCTGCTCTTCAACAGTTTCTAATTTCTTTCTGACATTTTTCAAAACTGCTTTGCCCCATCCGCTGTCTGATGTCTTTTGCCCTACCCTGCCTGTCCAAACTGCCATGTTCTCTAGTATTAATAAAATTATATTGTCTTGATCTCCATCTTCTACGTGGCTTTTGCAATTAATATTCTTCAAATTAGGTGTCTCTGTTTGCCCTTATGTCTGCACAACCAAAGAAATTTATTCTTCAAATCTGGCATCTCTTAAACGTTCTGCTAACAGTCTAGAATCCACGTTTCTGCATATGAAATTTCTGAAAATATAGTCTACAACCTTTAAAAAATTAGTGTTTGCTACTATGTGTCACAGAAACCCTGGCTTTCATTCAGGTTTCTATCTGCTAAGCATGTCATCGTTCATGTGTCAATCTGCAGTCTGTCATCAGCACTTTCTGCCCTTATTGAAAAGGTTTCACAGGTAGTGTCTCAACAGTTTCCTCAACTCTTGCAACGTGGTCAACCGCACTTGTTCTCGTTGCTGCAATAGATCTAGAAACATTATGTAACCAAGGCGGAACTGTCCTGTTATAAATGTCTCATAAATTATTGTTGGGCATCTGCATCTTCTGAGTGCTCCCTTACTGCCCTTCATTTCTCCTTCTACAATGCTCACATGTTTGTTGATGCCTTCATTTTGTGTTATTCACTTGCAATAATATCATCTACCAGCAAGAAATCTACATGCTCAAGAAGAACTACTGCTCAAAAAATATGGGTTGCCACTGTTGGATTTCAAAGCCCATGTCTTTGATGCCCAGCACACTGGACTTTCAATTGTTTTAAAAATATCTTTGCAAATGATTCAAAATATTCCATGGTTTTTAATCTTATACAATGATTTTTTTTTTAAATTGTCTTACCTCACACCCTAACACCTTTACACCTTGAGAATGAGACGTCTATGTCTTCACTCTCAGCAGACCTTCTCATTTTCAACTCCAGTCTGTCACAGTCCAGACTCCATCTTCAATTCTAATCACAGACTCCAGAGTCCAGACCAGTATTGCCCCAATACAATGTTGATTTATATGGATGCATACACAATAACACAAACACAAGTATAGAGAGAATAATAAATGTTTTAATAAATTAACGATCCAGCAAATACATCATCAGGAACCCAAGGTAAGCTACCCAATACATCTACCTCCCTCTCAAGTTACATCAGTCATAGACTCATAGCACCCTCATACAATTATGGTGGTTTAACCCCCTAACCCTCACATAACATATATTATCACATTTGATCACATCTCACACTAACATTAACACAAAGTTTGCATGGTACAAAAATACATTTAAGTTGGAGCTCGTTGATTGCTCCTTCAACATCCACCTCAAACAAGAGCTCAAAAAACAATTTTAAAAAAATTGCTAAAGCTCTCCACATCCTCAAATTATTATCTGCTGCAAAAGTTCAAACCAGCAGATGAAAAACCCACAAGAATCGGCAGGCAAACAAGAGCAGAGTCCAGACATCATAGGCGGACAAAAATGGCAGAAAAGAATAGATGATGAGTACTCTGAATTTCAGAAGCAGAAAAAGATTGTCACAGTAAGTACTGACAGAAGACTCAAGGCAGAGGATGTGAGACAAGACTTAACAAGCATAGTCAGAGTGTGCGAAGCATGCTCTAGCAACAAACATCAGAAAATCTGGCGGGAACGAGACCAAAAAATGCCCAGAACTTGATTGCAAAACACAAACACGCCCAGAACATGACTGCAACACACAAACATCTAGAAGAAGATATGACTGCAAGACATAAAGGAACAAACGGAGAAAGAGTTGTTTTGTTGTCAATGTCCCGATGCAGACCAGAAGTCACAACATGCAGACCCAGAGATAGCTGTCCAAGGAAATATCGGCGTAGTTTTTAGGTGTTACATAGACCTCTTAGGTATTCCAAAGTCCCAGATTGATCACAGTATGAAGCAAAGAGAAATAATAGGAGTGTAAGAAGAAAAACAGTAATGGGACCTGTGATACGAAGCTAACTGAAGCAAACACTAGTCAAACCTAGAATAGGAGGGACATACTATATCGTATAGATAACCAAAATTTAAACTATGAGTGATCCTTGACCAGGAGAGATTTACAGTTAATGATTGCAGGTGCACATGGCATTTCTGGATGAGGTTTGGAATTATAAATACTGTTTTATGAGCTTTAGTCACAAGAATTGTTTTTCTTATGAGAGGACTAACTATCACAATGGCATTGAACCTGATCAACTCAGTGTCATGGTTTTGTCTGTCTGTATTCGAAGTTTCGAACTGGCCATTCCAACACTAGACAGAAAATGCAAATCTATAACAAGATGCACACAGAATGCTTTGGGAATTGCAAATGAAATATATTTTGATTGCCCCAAAAGGAAAACAAGAGAAGAGAGGAAAAAAATGTTGTGGTTGCCCCCAAAGAGCAATGGTTATTTTTCAAGTCACCTAGGTGCAGTGAGTAGATAAAAGTTGTTTGTAGGAGTCTTATGAGGACCCATCTGACCCCTCAAAATATGATCCATTCGAGGGCAAAGAAAACACAGTGCAAAGTTGAAAGTTGAATTGTTGATATATAGCACAACTAGCCTAAAAGGCATATATGATATCACTGTAGTAGAAAGTGAAGAAACATCATGTCACCAAGTTACTCTCCTGGAGAACGGGGAAATATTGTGGCCAGTTACCTGGATGTCTCGGTAGATGGGAGTTAAGCTATATATGAGGTCTTCAAGTTGGTTTGTGGTTTGGGGTAAACAAAAAACCTTTTGTTATTTAGCAATGTTTCTAGGAGAATGAAAAACCTAGTGAATAAGAGTTGGACAACAAGATGGAGGTCCTCTGAAGTTGAGTGTCAGAAACATGATGATGGACTCTGTTTTGTGTCACAAGTTTGAGTCTTGACAGCAAAAGCAGCTCTCGTCTGAGTGGGGATGAAGATGACATGCTTCGATGCTCATCAAGCTTTTACAATAGACAATGATTTGAAGATGTGAAGAGCTTTAGCAATTTTTTTGAACTTTCATTTGAGGCGGGTGTTGAAGGAGCAAATAGAGAGCTCCAACTTAATATTAAACGTACTTTTATATTATGTGAAGAACGTGTTATTGTCAGTATGACATGTCACCAAATGAGATGATAAACGTCATTGTAAGGATTCGGTGGTTAAACCAATATAATTGTATTGTAGTTTGGAAACCAAGGCATGCTTCCAAGTGTTGTAGTTTGGAAACTAAGGCATGCTTCAAAGGGGCTATTTCCAGTTGATGTTTTGGTATTTCTTGCCTTTATTGTTCATCATTGTCGACTTAATCCCCTATGTTGTAACAACCTTTGTCAAGCAATGGCCCTAGGTGGTCTATCCTTCTTGTCACAAGACTTGAGGGTACCTTAAAATGGAAATGCTTCAACCCAAAGTTACATTTACAGAGTCTGCCAATGTTCTTGTTACCCAAAGAGTGAACCTATCAAAAGCGCCAAGGAAGTTTGTCCCAAAGGTATTTCCTAACATCAAGAAAATCCTTCTGATGAAACCCCTATGTACATTTCTATGGATGAATATGTTGGTGTATGTGTGAATTTCAACAACACACACCGCTTGGGTATTTTGTTGTTTGGATTCCACCTAAATCCATTCTCAAGGATTGGGTTAAGGAGAACTGGGAGCCACAACTACCAATGGACTACAAAAGGGTTTTGTTTTCATTTAAGGAAGAATCTCACTACACTTCCATTCTCTCTTAGGGCTTTTGAATTTGTTGCAACACAGAGCACTTCTTGGAGCTAAGTGATTGCCCTATTGTTCAGCCCCCTTATATGCTTAGGCATTGGATGCATGCTCTCAAGGTTCCTCACAAGCAATTTTGGGTGGGGTCTCATCAACTTTGGGCTGACACTAATCATCATATCATACCGAGCAACAAGATCTACCATCCTCAGGAGGCCAAGACAAAGTAGCAATTTGTCTTTTGGTGTCCCATATATTAATATATTAGAGGTCATTTCACTGTCTTTTAAAGGAGTCTCAAAACTCTCTCTCTACCTTCTTCCAGTTCCCAGACCATAAATGCCTGGCTCTTTACATGAGGGAGGCCCTTAGCCTTGGATCTCACTCACTCTGGCCATCCTCACCTAGATCGAACACCTCCTGGTTGATTACTTCTTTCTTCCTAGTGCTCCCATCAGAAAGAGGCACCAAGAGGCAAGCAAATAGCAACACTTCATCCATCATTAGATTCATGAGACCCCGAGAGGCCACCTAGGCTCAGTCATGAGGCCTTGGATCCTAGGATAGTTCACACAGCACCAATAGACAGGGGCCTTCCTCTAGATCTTGGTACAAGGCTACCTCTTCTAGACAAGGAAACATATCTCAAACCAAATCTCCCAATTCTTCCAAATCCCCTATTCAGTGTTATATCATTAGCTCCTTCTCTTCGGCCTTAGATGTTAGGAGAGAGTATCGAGAGTTGTTGATCAACGCACCTCAAGCAAGACAGCATCCCCCTCTCCCTTACCAAAGGTTTTGTTGTTGGTTCCTCTGCAATATTTGCATGTTTCTTCATGACTACTCTGTTTTTATGTTTCTTGGTATTAGACTAGTGATCTTATCTAGCATCGAATACTTTAGATATGCTTTTACCATGCTCTTATATGCTTTTACAGGAGCGGCCTTTCCACTCCCACTTTGTACTCAACGCTATTGTACTTAGAAATTACTTTGACCTATTTGTGGTCAATAGTTGGACATTAATAGTTGGACCCAAGTCTGCCCATAGTTGGTCAATAGTTGGACCCGAGTCTGCCCATACAATTTTGGTACTTTCTAGAATGCATTTCAATACCCATGGGGAGTTTTATCTACCACATGCCAATCTCGTCTTTAATCCCGGGCCCTAGAAGAGGGGCTATCTTAAGGTTAACATGTCCAAAGACCTCAAGGAATTTGTTATATCCAAGTTCAAGGTAAGGTTTCATTCAAGACAGCATGTGAGGTACATTAACCTTCGAACACCTCCTTCTAATGCCACATCTCAATCACAAAACTTAGGCACTACCCTCTAACAATTAAACTAAACTCTCTGCCCCTTCAAGTAGACCTTGCTCTTCAATGGTAGACACAAAAAGATTCGCCTACAAGGAATGATGACAGGTAGGTACATGTGGTGCACAAGTCTTCCTAGAATAAAAAACAATGCCTCTGATAGTTTGGCCTACCAAAATAATAGCTCAAACACGGTCGACAATTGTCCAACCTTCTCAGGCCTCCACCCCGCAAGGGCCCAATCTCCCCCTCCATTGTTGAATCCAAAACAAACCTCAAAGGTCGAGAAACTTCTGAAACACTCCAAAGTTCAAACACTAGTTAAATATGTACAAACCTAAGTCACATGACATGGGGAGACAAGGACACATCGACCCCTTGAAACGGGACATGGAGGACATGTGCATGTGCTAGCATGCAATAAATGCATCCACACATGTATTTGATGTATGTTAAATTTAAAGCAGCTGCAAGAGCCATTCTCCGGGAGGATGGCAAAGACCCTAGCCGAGACCAAACAGTCAGTGCCATGGCAAAAGACCCTTGAGAGGGCCCCCAGTAGATGACTGGGGGTCTAGAACCAAACAGATAAGACCCCTGAGAGGGCCCCCAATGTACGACTGGGGTTCTTGGTCTAGGACCAAGCAGTTACAGCCCCTAGATAAGCCTAGGGCCCCTGGAAATGTCCAGGGTACCCATGCCTGAGGCATGGGTTGATCCTTGGTCTTGTACCTTGGTGGATAAGACCCCTGAGAGGGCCCCCAGTATACGACTGGGGTTCT
>JZKD02S1643292.1:125365-141427 GCA_000966675.3 Picea glauca
CCGCTCCATAGCTGTGGAAAGCATGCACTTTCAACAGCGCACAACCTTGTAAAGATCACTCCATAGCTGCGGAAAGCATGCACTTTCAACAGCGCACGACCCGCGAAACTGATTGTTGGACATTTTGAAATTCACCACTTTCAACAGCGCACAGATTTATGAGAAGCGCTACTTAGCTGCTGAAAGTCGCCACTTTCCACAGCTAACACTCAACTTTTGGACACACGTTCGCTGTTGAAAGTGAATTATGCAAATTTTGAAAAGAAGACTTTATGGATCATATTATTTTCTAAGACAAAAACCAAAACCTAAGTTTTGCAGTTAAAAAGACTCAAAAATGAATTGAGGCAACTACCGATAGCCATGCTATCCACCACAAAACTCGACTAAAAGGACGGTTTTATTTTGGGAGATAACAGGATGTTAGGCTCAATAAGTTGTTAAGGTTGAAGTCAAAATGGAAAAACTGGCTATACAAGCTCAAATCTATCTAAAACCCCTAGTTGTAGTCCTCGACAGCCTCGCTTTAGGCTAATGCCTCCAACACTTGCGAGTGGCCCAACCAAAATGCCCATTGTGTGGAAAAAAAAAAAATTTAAGCATTTGTTATGGTTTTGTGACTTTGCTAAATAAATCTCGAAATGGGTGCATAAATTTTGACATCAGCTTCTCCCTTCCCCCCATAAGTCATTGAGTGCAATGCACCATCACAAATTCTCAAATAGTTGTTCTTTTTTTCATTTGGAAATAAAGGAATGAATATTTAATTAAGTAAATCCAACATAGTAAATGCTTTACCTGGTATGGTAGTTCAATGATATGTGCAAATCCTCACTTGCATATTTCAGTATAGGTTCAAAAGATTGACATAAAATTTGCACATCTACACCAATTACTAGAGTTTTAGGGTGTACTATGAAGAGAGAGGCCCCTAGTAATCCCTATGCTTGCTTAACTCACTCTTGTCATTCTAAAGGTTGCCCTCAATGTCATGTCGTTCACAAGCCAATAGTAAGAGAGGCGCCATATAGTTTCCCTCCTCCACCCATCCCTAGGGATGACAAATTCCTATGTTTGACACTTGCCATCCCTAAGGATGAAAAAATTATATAACTTGACCAAGGCAACGATGGGTGGGGGCCCATCATCACCAATCCAAATATGTGCAAATCTTCACTTGCATATTGCAATATAGGGTCGGAAGATTGAGATGGAGATGGAAAATTACTAGAATTTCAGGGTGGTGCATAGTGCACCATGAGCAGAGAGGGCCCTGCTACTTCCCTCGGCCTCTCAATTCACTCTCGTCAGTGGAGCACCAAAAGAGGCACCATCACTGGCCGCCTCCACCCACCCTCAAAGTGACAAATTCCAACATCTAGCACTGGCCATCTCAAACGTTGAACAATTGTCGGATCCCAAACAGGGAAATGATGGGCGAAAGCCCATCGTCACTGATCCTGAGTTAGTTATTGACAAATGGGGGTCGCACCTTATTAACACCTACAATTCACCTTGTGGAATTTTAGGGTCTACCTCAAGATCACTTGTTCATCTTCATCAAAATGGTACCTATATGTCAACTCTTAGAGTTTCCCATGTTTTCTCAATTCAAGATAGTTCATTTTGACATAGTTCAAGCCAGCTTTTCATCAACACTATCTCTATGGATCATTCATTGTCACTATCTCTATGGAACATTCAATGGACATGCAGTATGATTTAGACACAATGTTGTTTTTAAACAAATATGCAGTTCATGCATGTGAGGATCAACATTTCTATTTTTTGACAAGTTGCATGCAACCAATACCGTGGACATTAGTCACATGCAAAACCTTATGCATGATCAATCTAGTTTTAGTAGCTACTATTTTAGGCAATCTTAATCATAGACTTTGGGTGAGTTCTACGTTTCTTGAGATTTGGATGTGACTTGTTATTTTTTGTAAGTTCTATTTATGGATGGGACTATCTTGGGCGGCAAGGGCTTTATGTATGAAGATTCTAGATCGAAATGGATACATCTTTAGCCTTACACATCAACATCATGCAACTGGATTTTGAAGAATAGATTAGTGTGATTGGTTTTTGCTTGGAATAGAATTAATTTTCAGCAAGAGCAAGGCACCCACATGAGGATAGCTTACATGTCCTATTTTTGGCATCTAAAAGTTTCTATTTGCAGAAAGAAGAGGAGTGCCCCAGTTGTTCTTATCTTGCGTTTTTTTTGTGGATGGCTTTGGTATTTATTTTCAATACTTTATCCACTTCCAAATTAGCCAAGGAGGGTGCTCCATTGACTGATTATTTTCGACACCTCAAGGGTCTAATTTTAGCCTAAGAAAATGCAGAGCTTGAGGATAATCCATCTGTCATGTTCTTATCCTTATCCAATTTATTTGCAACATCAAGAGGATGCCCTTGCATGAGGATATTCTTGGTGGTTTTTGGATGGCAAATCCATGCATCAATTTGTATTATTTTCAAGCTTATCCAGTCATATTTTGAGCGAATTGGGCACTCCTTATGAGGCCAAGCTAGGTGCTTCACATGTGATATCTTTTGCATACTTAGGTAATGATCAAACCACCTAAGTTGGGCACTTCCTTTGGGTTATTTCTGATCTGCTCTTGTGCACATTTTGCTCCTGTGTAAGCCTTGCATGGATTGATGTATCCTGAAGTAAGGTTTTATTTAGAAAAGCAAGACATTAATAGATGAAGCCTCAAGTATAAAAAGTGTACCAAGCAGAGTAATATTTCATTGGTCTCTGGAGTCTTCCATCCCTCTACTTTTACTCCCATAATTCTATTGTTCTTCTACCTTCATGTTAGAGTCTTTGAGACTCAATGAAGTACCCGATTTGGTTGCATCTTCGACATTGCTTCTATAGCGTTTGTCTGAGTGATGTGAGAAGACCAGAGTTCCAAGGCTTGGCCTTTTGATCTCCTTAGATTCTCTTGAAAGCATGACGCCAACCTGAATATTTCAGACTTTTGTACTTGATGCATAGTTGATTACTGAATGAAGAAACAACCTCTTTTGGAAACTAATTCGAATGTCTTTACTAGTAGAATTTGCTTTAAGTTTCTAATTCAAATGTCTTTACTGGTAAAATTTGCTTGCCTTGCTAGTATTCTTCTCTCTTCTACACTCCATGCCCATCAGATTATGGCACCAGTCACTAAAATCAGTAGTTAAGGAACTTTTTCATTTTTTTATAAGAATTATCCACTGTTTTAGAGCATAACATTCGCACATCTGCAAGTTTTTCTCGCAGATTTGATAATTATTTACTGTTTTGGGATAAAAATTGTGAATTTGGGAGGTACATCATTGATTTTCAGAGTTACTTCGCTCTCTTTGAGGTGTTTCACCACAGACTTGCAAACTTTGATCACAGATCTGCAAGTTTTTACTGCACATCTTTTACGCAGATTTCTAAGTTTTAACACAGATTTGGAACATTTGGGCACACAGATTTGAGGAGTTCATTGCATATCAGCGAGATTTTGTTGTAGATTTGAAGTCTTTTGTTTCAGAATTTCAGAGTTTGATTGTCAAATCTCTAGGTACTCCCCCACTGGAACCAACATGCATTTGTTCCAAGTTCTTCTCCCAAGAGGTATACTATGGTTCAATTGACTACATTTGTTTGGATATTTGTTTGGCACGGATATGGTATCTGAAACGGATATGACAAATTTCAAGAAAATCAAGAAAAGATAGGCTAGGATAAAGAGAAAATACGTACGTACATACATGTGTGTGTGTGTGAAAGAAAACAGGAGACAAAAAAAAATTCAGAATACCATTCACGAATTTCAGATTTTGAAATAAAGCCAAAAAATTGAGCTATCACTAAAAGAGACCAAAGCTCTCTATTTATTGCTTGATTTGTAAAAAATCAGTGTTAGCATTCTTTTTTTTAAATGTTTTGTTTTTATTTTAGTGACCAAGGTGCCAGTTGAAACGACCAATACACCGGCCAAAATAGCTGAAACGATCGATACGCCATCTGATATGGTTGATACATCAACTCAAAAATTCGAAACGCCATTGAAACATTTCAGTTGTGTTTCAGACGCATTTCGTACAAGGAAACGTTTCCGAAACATCAAAACGTGTTTCCAAATCCTCAAGGTGACGTCTCTGGTAACATAGTTTGATGGTGAAAAGTTGTTTGAGGCATTTAGCCTTGTATCTAACCTACTCCATAATGTCTTTCAAAATATGCTGAGAAATATAGTGTCTATGTCCAAAACAACAGACATAAATAAGTCATAGTATCCTGCACTATGTCAGTTTTGCAGCATGGCATGAATACTTCCATCTTAGAGAACCTGTTAACCAACATGAAAACTCTCTCATTTTGCCTAGTTGTCAACAAGCCAATGAGAAAGTCCGTTAAAAAAGTCCCAATGAAACTACTGTATAGGCAAGGGTGCATCTTTGATATTGATACAATCCCTATTTCTTAGCAATTGGCTTGGCACTGTGCATGCAACATGCTCAGATATATCTTTCTATGTTAGAGTGAAAATTCAACTAATTGTACTTCTGCACAACAAAAAGGGCCTTCTAGATGCCAAAGTGTCTCACTGACTTGGACTAGTGTGCCTCCCATATGAGATTTTGGTATTGCCGTCCCTTCGGTACATTTGATACCGAATAGTATCACGCCAATAGATATCTACCATTGAGTTTTTTGGAAACACGATGCAGATGGATTGGTCATTCAGTAGAACAGGCCTGGCAGGATTGGTGGTCGGATAGAGATAACAAGGGATTCAAAGCTTTACCTCTTTTGGTAATCTGGGGCGTATGGATAGCTCGGAACTCCCTCATTTCTAAAGGAGTCACCATGGTTCCAGAGATTACAGCTGCCAAAAGCCTTGCCTTCCTCTCATCCTTCCCTCAATCTATTGAAAGATTTAAGGCAAGACAGATCCAGGAGGAAGATATTGACAAATCAAACCCTTGGAGTTATTTTGATGGAGCTTCACAAAACAATAGATGTGGGGGAGGAGGGATTTTCTTTCTATCAGATACACATCATTTTTCCTTGACCTTTGGACTAGGGACGGGATCAAAGTTCAAACAATTATGCAGAACTGATGAGCCTTAAACTCCTCGTTACTTTTGCTATAGAAAATGAATGCCACTCTTTCACTGTTTTTGGAGACTCCATGAATGTCATTAATTGGATTAGAGGCACTCAAAGATGTACAAACACTAGACTTGCTAACTTAGTGAACGACATCAAAATTTTACAGTCCTCTTTTGATTCTCTCACATGCCGTCATGTCTACAGGGAAAGGAACAAGGAGGCGGACAGGAGGTCGAAAGAGGGGATTTATTTGACTATGGGCCAATGGAAAGTAACTGAAGTGCAAAATGCCCATAATCAAGAATATCTTCACCAACCTTTTTTGGGATGACTACAATAGTCAGAATACACTCAGCTCTATTTAAGAAGTTTTGTAAGGCAATCTTTTGTATATGATGCATAAAAACGATAAGTACATGTTGACTCTATATTCCAGCAGTCCTTTCAGGATGGAAAATATTTTGAGCTACATTAGTAGCAATCAGATATCAGACACAACAGTTGATCAGGAATACACTTTGACAGTGTATCTGTAAAATGTAATTTTGTTCACATCTGATGAAATAAAATTACGCTTTTTTCTTTGGAAAAAAAAATCTACCATTGAGTTATAAAAGAAGGTTCTTATATAGTAGCACAAAATGCTAGTTAGATACATAAGGTCATGACCACACGTAGTTTGTACTTCTTTTAGCTATGCACCTAAATCTTGTTTTGTTGATTGATAGAGTAACGATAGGAGTTGCTTTTGCACTCCTACTATGAATTTTCATTGGATTTAATTTTGAGTCCCATTGACCTATTTTTGTGTTCATTCATTGGACATCGATAAAATTATCTTATCTTATCTTGTAGCATGCCATTGATTGGTGGATGACTAGAATAATTTGCAACAAGGTCCGTTGCTCCATGCTTATGCTTGATCACTAAATGGAATTGTTGTAGATAGGTCATCGATTTGAGTTTGCAGAGACTCTGCAACTTACTTTGTGTCTACACAAACTGAAGTGGCTTGTGGTTAGAGTGCATAAATGTCTCCTTTTCAAGAATATAATATCTCCATTGGCAAATTTCCTAGACAATGGCATAGAGGTCTCCATCATAGGTTGAATAATTTTGAATGGCATTGTTGAATGTCTCGAACTGGTATGCAACAAGGTGCCCTAACTTCATCAATATTTCTCCCATTGGAAACTCTAAACGTCTGTCTCTAAAGGGTCAGCACAAATCATGATTGGCATTGAGCATAACCTACACTTGCTTTCTCCAAATGTTGTATGTTGCACTAAAGTCCACCTGAAAACTACTTTGGTGTTGTCCCACAAAACTTGTTTGAGAGGCCTGGCAATATGAGAGAAGCCTAGCACAAATCTGAAAAGTTATGATAAAACCAAAAAAGCTACAAAGTTTCATGATGTTGGTTGAGGTAGTGTCAATCGAGAATGATTTATATTTTCTGGATCTACATGTACTCCAATCTCATCAAGTATCCATCCCAGGCCCCATATATCAAATCTTTTTCATGGCAAAGGAGCATTCACCAAGGTTGGTGTACAATCTATGTTGGTGCAGGGTCTAGAAGACTTGCGTGGTATGATCCACAGATCATTCTAAAATTAGTTGAAGACGAGGGCATCGTCTAAGTACACAACAATTAAATAATGAATAAAGGGTCTCACGACAACATCCATATGCCTCATCCCCGAATTGGGTAATAGTGATGTGAAGGAACAGCCCTACCACCTGGAGGGCATAGGGCACGTCGGAAGATTGCATGATAATGTCACTCGTGGGAGAAATGGTGAGTCTCATCACCAAGGAGCAGAAAGATCATGGGATAGTAAGGCGTTTCATGGTGCGAACTAGATGTTAGATTTAGGGAAAAGAACAGAAAATATACCTTTTTAGAAAATTTATGTTAGCTAGATCAACAAGAACACATTAAATCTAAACAGATCTGAACTTATAAAATATTCTGAGTATGCAAGGCAGCAGTTAGATCTGAACTATAAAAACATTTCTGAGTATGCACGACAATTAGATCTGAACTATAAAGACATTTCTGAGTATGCACAACAGTTAGATCTGAATTAAACAATAACTCTGAGTATGCAATCAAAAGATCTGAACCTATAGATCTAGGAACAGTAGATCTGAATATAATAGTTCTAAACCTAAACAATCAATAGATCTGAACCATATGGATCTAGGAACAGTAGAACTGAACCTGAACAATATTTTTTAGTATTGCAAATCAATAGATCTGAACCATATGCAAGATTTCTGAGTATTGCAAATCAATAGATCTAAACCATAAGAATATTTCTAAGTATGTAGAACAATAGATCTGAACCTAAACAATATCAAATAGTAGATCTGAGCATAAATAAATCAATCTGAAGTGAACTGCATACCTCTGAAGATTACCTCAATGTAATGAAGAGAAGCTTGACACACTTGAGGAATGTTAAACCATTGATGTTATGCTCAGATAAGTCTAGGACTCATGAATCAACCTCAATGGGTTAGATCTCTATCAATGAGAATGTAGGACAGTTATGCCACCATAAAGAAACCCCACACAAAAGACAACAAACCCCAATCTGAAAATTCTTGAAGCAAACCCTTATCCCAGTCACACACAGTGAGCAAAGTGTGACATCAAAGGAGGGAGAGACTAGAAGTTTCAGATCATAACAAAATGTGGACGGCTGCCTAAGGTAATGATCCAGCAATCCAGCAAGGAGGTCGCGGCCCTAAAGGGCTCTAGTTATGTGCAAAGAAAAGGGACGGCAGCCTCAAGAGGGGGTTTCACCACTTAGGAGAGGGTCGGCTGCAGTAAATAGGCAAAGAGAGGAGAGGGCGGCAGCATAAACACTTGGCAGCAGTGATTAGATCAACCCTCAACACACAGCAACCTCAACTCAGCTTGTACCTGGCAACAACAAAGAGTAACCCACAACTCATCAACACAAAAGCGGACCTGGTAGCAACAATAAAAGGAGGCCGAATCTAAACTGTCAAAGGGAGGTCGCAGAACATAGAAGAACCTCAGAGCAATCCGCCACACTAGAAGAGAAGAGAGTGAGTGAGGGAAAGGGTTTATATTTATAGTTTTAGGTTAGGGCTTATGGTTATAAAAATACAATTAATATAATGACATTAATTAATATAAATATTAATTTAATATGTCACATTTGAATATTAATTAATATTTTTATTTTAAACTTATTAAGCCCCAGAAAACAAAAAATACAAACCCCACTCAAACCCAAACTCAAAAACCAAAGGGTGAAGAACAATCAAAGGGTTAGGAAGGGCACAAAGGTTTTCTCAGTGGCAACACATGTCCATATAATTCTCAAGATGACCAATTAACTTTATCATCACTGCATAAGGGTTACATCACACAATGTAGTCATGTCCATCTTCATAGTCTCTCCTAGGTCCTATGGACCATCTTGGGAGAGAGGAAGAGGATCACACACCAACAAATCTTGGTATTACACCAAGATCTACCTGGTCAAAGACCAGGTTGCCCTAGAACACATCTGGGGTCTTACCCACCAAGGTATAAGACCAAGGATCAACCCATGCTTTAGGCATGGGTACCCTAGAACACATCTAGGGGCCCTAGACATATCTAGTAACTTATATCAACCACCAAGGAGCACATCCAAGGATCAATCCAGGCTTAGGGCAAGGATTCCCTAGAACACATCCAGGGGGCCTAGAATACATCTAGGGTCTTTACTGCTTGGTCCCAAACCAAGAACCCCAGTCATCTACTGGGGGCCCTCACAGGGGTCTTTCTACTTGGTCCCAGACCAAGAACCGCAGTCATCTACTGGGGGCCCTCACAAGGGTCTTTTAACATGGCTCTAACTGCTTGGTCCCAGACCAAGAACCCCAAGAGTGTACTGAGGGGCCTAGTCTACAACTAGAGTCTTCTGCCATCCTCCAAGAGAATGGCTCTTGCAGCTGCATTAAATTCAACACTAAAGCATGATGTTTAGGCATGAAGAGGCTGCGAACGAGAGTTGTTGGGCATACCAACACATTAAAACCAACCAGACCACGATAATAAGTGAGCATTAGCACTTGAGAGATATCATGGTGCAAGGTGGCAATGGGTCTTTGTCCTCACTTTCGTGTTTTTTTAGTGTTCTTAGCCTTTGGGTTTGCTTTGGTGGGGGGGTTCATACCTGCGAGGGGAACCAAGCCGCGTCAGTAGCTGCGACCCTTCTATTGTATGCTCAGTTGCATTTTGGTGAAGGAATTGGCCAGTCTCCTCTGACGACAAGAGTCACCTAAGAAGTGGGCACAACTTTGAGGCCAAGGGAAAAAATTGATTGTGTGTCAAGAAAGGGGGATAATTCAAGGCGAAGCAAAGGGGGTGAAGTTGGTATAGTTCTGAGGAAAGAACAGGAGTGGTCAGGGGTCTACGTAGTGTGGATTTCAGAAGTAGGCGTGGGGCAAGCACGAACAATGGACCCTGGCAACAAAGAAGAGCATACCTCGGACTCGGAGGAGCTCAATGTCCCTAAACCGAGGCCTGGAAAGAAAACCAAGAACCAGGTTCAAGACAAAGAAAAGGCAAAACTCGGTTTTCAGGGCACGGGGGCAGAGAAGAATGCTCTATTGGCTCAGAAAAGATACTATGAGGAAACATCGAGCAATGTTCAGCAGAAGGTTGGGGAAATGATGGATGAGGTAAACAAAAAGAGGAGGATCACACCCAAGCAAAGCATTGAAAATGAGATGGACAGTTGGGTGGTGGACATTGGTTTCTCTCGCATGCAGGGCACGAAGGTTTGCTAGGCGAAGGAATTCTATTGGATGGCAAAAACTCTGGTTTCCACAGTCCTGGAATAGCAAGAGCAACAACAACCAAAGGATAGGGATAGGCTCTTGAGGCTTGAGGACAAATTTACTGTGTTCTGTCGACTGGTGTTCGAGTTGAGTTTCGAGGTCACTGCATGGGATCATAGCGCTTGCGAAGGGGCAATGGAAGTTAGAGAGCACTTTGATCCACCCAAAACTAACACCAACACAATGATCAAGGAAGACAATGATAACCCAATGCCACAAAATGAAGATAACAAGCCAGGTCAACCTACGGACCCAAGCCCATCTCAATCCAATGCATCTTAGTTATGTTTCTTGTTCTTCTATGTCAAGACTACTACTTTCCTTAAAGGGTACCATAGTTTGTTTAGTTGTTTATATCTTCTACCTGTTTAGCGGACTGTATAAAATTTGCAAAACCTATTGAAATGAATGTATGAAGAATCAATAGCATAATGATAGGAAAGAAGGCTAGTATATGGCATTGTTGTCAAGATGCCTTTCATGTAGTTTGAATTTTGATCGTCTCTTTTTGATGGATCACAGACTACGAAATATGTAACTTTTTGTATTAATATTAATAGATGAGTAAACCAACTTACAAAAAACAAACATCCATATGCCTTATAAAAGTTGTTGGATTTTTAAGTCTTAAAGGCATAACTAGCCATTCATATTGTCCCTCTCTTGATTTGATTGTAGTCTTCCATACATCATGAGGACATATAGGCACCTAATGATATCCTGACTTGAAATCTAGCTTACTAAAGTATTTGACACCTTTCAAATTATCAAGGAGGTCATCAATGAGGGAAATAGGATACCTATTCTTCACAGTGATCTTGCTCAATCTATGAAAGTGAATATGCATGCGCCATGTGCCATCTTTCTTCAATGCAAACATTATTGGACTTCTGCAAAGTGAATTGTTGGATCAAATTGTCCCCATCTTTAACAATTCCTATACCAACCCCTCTTGATCTAGTCATTCTCCAAAATCGACCTACAATGGAATGGTCCATTTGATAGTTTTGTGACTAGAAATAAGATAATGGTATATGTCAAACCTAGCAAAGTAATGGTACTCTTGTGGGATCCTTGAAAACATCAAAGTGCTCCTCAAGAAACATATCCAACTACTTTTTCCACGCAAGCTACACGATAGAGGAGACTTGCACTTGCGCCACTGTCTTGGGTTCAACCTATGGGCATATCATAATCAACACAAACTTTGTAAATGCCTGGTGAGCTTGCAATAATGTTTACCTAAACTCAAGAGACCCTTGTCTTCAACACTAGCATGGATCCCCAATGTTGAGGGTGATGCTTTGCGATCGTAATTGACAAGACCTATGTCACTCCTACATCAAAGGTTTTCAAAGAAGGAAGTTGCACACATCCAAAGGCGCTACTCCACAAAGCAACCCATCCTTGAAAGGCTTCATATAATATTGAAATTAGCATCACTTAGTGATGCACAACTCCTTGTTTTGGCACCACCACCCAATAGCGTATGGCTACAAATGCCACATTGTAGCTAAATTCAACCTTTGGATAATATGAATCATAATAAGGTTCTTCTAACTTTTGTTATCAAAAATTAAATAAGAAGGTTAATCGTTCACTCATAGCTAAAGAATGAATGAGGTGCTTTCTCTTCACAAGGATATGTGAGGTGACTAGGCATGTTTGTTATCTTAATTTGCACAATGAGAACAACAAAGTTGAACAAATAAAGCTCAAAATCCATGAATTGGTTCCCTTATCTTCCATTATCAATTAGTTCATTGCCTATCCTAGTAAGGTCTTTAGCACATGGCATTAAGGTCTTTAGCACGTGGCATTTATACTCCAAGTGACAACTTTTGAAAGTGCACTAATTTTCGATTTATTCATTGTTGTAGCTTCTGACACTAATGTTTGCCTTGGCATTGACCCTTGGGTTGTGTGTTCTAATAAAGATCATGTGCAAGCTATCAACATTCCATTGAGAATTGCACAGAGCTTGGTTCACAAGTGTTTTGGCACCCAAGTCTTTCTTAATTGATCTGTAGGACTCTTTTTTTATCGAAGTCTTCATCTTGTCTCCTCACATTTCTTAATCTAACTTTGTATCTGAGAAGTCTAATCCAATGACTTCTATGTAAAATTCTAATATGGTATCAAAGCTAATGATGTTAGATTAGAAAATTAATCACAACCATTAGTGTTGGCTTGAGAAATTTTGCATATAGTTCATAGCCATGTTTGATCTTTCTGAACAATTTTTAGGCAAAGGTGATATACATGGATGTGAACTTCCCTTTCATAATTTACAAAATTAGATGTGTACTTGTTGCAACTTTAACACCATGTCAGAATTTTTCAATAAAAGTTAAATGATTTCTAAATACCAAGTTAGATTAAGAAATATGAAAAGACAAATTGTGTCATTGATCAGATCTATTAATAACCCGATATTATAATCTAATAAAATCAGGATTAAAAAGACCTAATACCTTGATAAGATCTATTAATGACCTAATAAAAAGTCATGATATTATCCCCCGATAACATCTATGAAGGCCTCTATGATCAATTTATAAACTAATAAAAGTGTTTGTATGGTGCATATCTACAAAATTATAAGAGAACATTTTGCAATAAAGTTTGATGTGTATGGCAATCATGGCATTGAGTTGTAAAGGCGGTGTTGTGTCTACTCATGTAACCAATTGAATCTTCTCATGGCAACTTTCTTCTCTCTCTTTGATGTGGTGGATGATGTTGGGTGAAGGGAAACTCTAAAACTCATGCACGTTGCATGTCATATCCTCCTTTGGAACAGGCTGCCATCTAGGTCTGTCTTTGACCTCAAGATGGCCCTAAGTTTCTCTTATCACACACTTGTTTGCTGCGTTTTATATCAGCAAACAGATCAAGAACTTCACTATTGTTTTGTTACAGTTACATAGACCTTTTAGGTGCTCTAGCATGTAGTTTTAGTCACCAACATGTTAGCACATGCATACCATAAAATATGTAACACACCTCTAGATGTTTACTGCTGAAATAAAGTTGTTCTAAACACTAGCATACATGAAAATGAACACGGGTATTTTTGGTCAACTTGACCTTGGATAAAAAAAAAACCCAGGGAAAACCAATTTGGAATATAAGTGTATATATGTGGAGAATAGAAGGTGGAATACAGCAAGTACATGAAACAAATGAACCTAATACAATAGCAGCTTGTCTCAAGCTGCAACACAAGTCCAAGAAGTAGAGATGCGCCCTCCTCACAAGTTGTCCAATCCACTGAAATGAAGCGCCCTTGATCCCTGAAGCTCTGGTGAAGAAACCCTTGCACACAAACAAGCAGTTGTGTGCTACCTCTCTACTGAATCTAACCTCAAAGCAGACTGACCACTGCAAGTCCTCCCTGCTATAGGTGCGCCCTCCTCCAAGCAAGAATTACAACCACAAATAAATGAGGATTTAAGCATCCATGAGACATCCATGAAAGGAGGCGCCCAAGCTTCCCTCAACCATAGCCTCCATCCTCTCCTCAATGCTCTCTCTCAAACTCTCCAAGTGAACATAAGAGTGAATGAGCCTCTCCTTGCCCTTTGCGCCCCTCTTGAACCTCCATAAGGAAACCTAAAAGATGGATGGATGAGATCATCCCATCCCATCTCTAATCAAAGGTTGAGATCATCCCATAATAATCTCACTCACAAACCCACTTTGGTTTAAGTTCCCTAAGTTCACTTTATGTCTCCTAATTCACCCACAAAGTGAATTAATAGTCATTTACGCTAAAATGACCAAATTTCACTTTTAACTTAAATCTCCTAAGTCAAAGTGAAATTAGACATAAAGTACAAGGCACATAGTACATACTAACATAGTACTTCCCACTTGTGTTTAGANCAAACAGATCACGAACTTCATTGTTGTTTTGTTACGGTTACATAGGCCTTTTAGGTGCTCTAGCATGTAGTTTTAGTCACCAACATGTTAGCACATGCATACCATAAAATATGTAACACACCTCTAGATGTTTACTGCTGAAATAAAATTGTTCTAAACACTAGCATACATAAAAATGAACACATGTATTTTTGGTCAACATGACCTTGGATAAAATCCCCCCAGGTAAAACCAGTTTGGAATATAAGTGTATATATGTGGACAATAGAAAGTGGAATACAACAAGTAGATGAAACAAATGAACCTAATACAATAGCAGCTTGTCTCAAGCTGCAACACAAGTCCAAGAAGTAGAGATGTGCCCTCCTCACAAGTTGTCCAATCCACAGAAATGAAGCGCCATTGCTCCCTGAAGCTCTGGTGAAGAAACCCTTGCACACGAACAAGCAGTTGTGTGCTACCTCTACATTGAATCTGACCTCAAAGCAAACTGACCACTGCAAGTCCTCCGTGCTATAGGTGTGCCCTCCTCCTCAAGTGCGCCCTCCTCCAAGCAAGAACTACAACCACAAACAAATGAGGGTTTAAGCATCCATGAGACATCCATGAAAGGAGGCGCCCAAGCTTCCCTCAACCATAGCCTCCATCCTCTCCTCAATGCTCTTTCTCAAACTCTCCAAGTGAACATAAGAGTGAATGAGCCTCTCCTTGCCCTTTGTGCCCCTCTTGAACCTCCATAAGGAAACCTAAAAGATGGATGGATGAGATCATCCCATCCCATCTCTAATCAAAGGTTGAGATCATCCCATAATAATCTCACTCACAAACCCACTTTGGGTTAAGTTCCCTAAGTTCACTTTATGTCTCCTAATTCACCCACAAAGAGAATTAATAGTCAGTTAGGCTAAAATGACCAAATTTCACATTTGACTTAAATCTCCTAAGTCAAAGTGAAATTAGACATAAAGTACAAGGCACATAGTACATACTAACATAGTACTTCCCACTTGTGTTTAGAAGCTCACAAACACAAGGGGACCACTTCCCAAGGTACACAAATCTCAACAGCAATCATGGCATTGAGTTGTAAAGGCGGTGTTGTGTCTACTCATGTAACCAATTGAATCTTCTCATGGCAACTTTCTTCGCTCTCTTTGATGTGGTGGATGATGTTGGGTGAAGGGAAACTCTAAAACTCATGCACGTTGCATGTCATATCCTCTTTTGGAACATTTTCAATGGACTTTGGGAAAGGTGACCTCCGTTTGAGTTGGGTGATGGCAGTCTATCTACATGTAATCATAAAATTTGTTGTTGTCAAAAGGCAAGAAAGTTGAAGAAGGTTGGCCATGATGTATGGGCATTTTTACGCTTAAAAATTTAACGTTGGTTTTTGGCCCATTCATCATTAATTGTTCAACTCGCAAATACCATTAAATAGCATTGTGAAATGCATGGCAACAACAAGGTCATCATTGTGGACAATGATATGGCAATGCAATTCAAATTGGGCGATGATAGAAGCACATTGAGAATGCACTACCACTCAAATGTTGCATAGACGTTTAACACATAAAAGAAATCAAATTTTGATGTTTAAAGATATATTTAACTAATTTTAAAACGTTTTTGAGCAATAAAATAGGAATCTCAATTCATACTCTCTGAATCATGGGTATGGATTGGATCAGCCCCAAGACGATTTTCTCCAAGTCACGAGTGAGTCAAACTCAAGTTGACCAAGTTTGACTCAATTTGATTGAGTTAAACCTGCCAATCTTGCTATAGAACCCCTAAATGTGTATTTATTTATATGTTTGTACTTGTTGAGTCTTCGAAAAGTTTTTTCTTAGACAAGTCAAAGACTGGACTCTTTTGCCTCAACAAGTTTCTCACCAACCTATGTCTAGTAACATTGCTTTTAAGTTCCACCCCTTGAGATCTTTTTTCTCTTGATTCTTTTTTGGTCCCTATGTAACTTTGCCCATGAACTGAAAAGGTGCTAGACTATTTTAGTCTATTTGGTTGTCAAAAAACTTGTTTCTCTTATTTTTCTTAGCTATTTAAAAGGTTGTCATTGACCCGTAAAGTGTCTTATGTGCCTAGTGTTGCCGCCTTATACACACCTGGGAGACGTGGAAGAAATCTTCAATCCACTCGGTGTGTCCTTGGGGGCAAGTGAGAGTTAA
>JZKD02S1643292.1:141437-152852 GCA_000966675.3 Picea glauca
ATTCTTACAATGAAATCATTCACAGTTTCACAGCTTATGGGCATAATCATCAGAATAAACATATATATATATTTCAAGATGCCAGAGGCAAAACACTTATCAAAAATAACACCAGGGGTTATGCAACTGCTGAGAGGGGTGCCCGTTTCCACCCAACCGTAGGCTTAGCGACTCCCAGCGAATTTACCACTAGCCACCCCCGAGCTGAGACCACGATGTTGTGAGACTGCGTCTCTGTTTGCTAGTGACCAGGAGCGAAGGTTGCAATCCTTCCTCTCTGCTATCACTCACTCTGCGTATTCCCAGAGTTCTCCCCTCGCGTCTGCCCTCCCAATCGCTTCTACCCCACGCCTTATCCTCTTGCGAGGTTGCGTGTGGCGCGATTTTCCTCGCGCTGGTCAGTCATGATGGCTCTACCGATAGGCGGTTCACCTCCCCATCCCTCATTAAGCCATCTACCTACCAGCCTGCAAGACATTTAACTCGGGGCCAGGGAGCCGCTTTTGGTTCTCCGGGCCAGTGGAGTCCAAATACGGTATTAATTCTCGGTGGAAGTTAACGCCACCTTTCCAGGTGCCTTCCACCGCCATCGTGGTCTCTTTTTCTGCACATCCCCTCTCAGCAGTCCTGCAATATAAATTCATAATGTTATTACATTCATCGACCGTCTTCATAAGGTCCATTCATATCATACATTCACATTTTCATCATGCTTTAGCATGGTAATTCCTATATTAGGATTAATTACAAATTTGGGGGAAACAGGGTGTTACACATTAGTCAGCACCATCCAAATTTGATGAAACTGCCGAATCCAAGCCTTAAAATATGGTAGAAAAAGTTTAACATGCCTAATCAATGATTTTGGCTTGAGTTGAGGGTACATTTTTGCTAAGGGAATGACAAAAGACTTCAACAATCAACACCACCAACATCAAGGTACATAAAGGGTTTAGTGCTCTTAATTAAATGCCAATCAGGGGTCACAGGTGTGGGGGGGATTATTCGTGATCCCGAAGGAAATATAGTGGATTTTTATGCTTGGGGCCTAGGCAATGTCTCTAATAACATCGTCGAGGCCTGTGCTCTATGGGCAGGTCTCAGACTTGCCAGAGATTGGGAATCCTTAAGCTTACCATCCTGGGGGACTCAATGCTGGTGATTAGAGCAATGATCAAAAGGCACTCAATGTTCGTGATTAGAACAATGATCAAAAGGCACATTATTGGAAACAATATCATAATTGGTATCATGGATCGTACGCTCGCCCTTCTATCTGAATTTGAGGAATACTCCTTGCATCATATCAAGCGATAGCATAACTCATATGTCGATCGATGGGCTAAAGAAGGGACATACTTAGAAGAAGGTATAACAAACATCAATGGGATAAGAAGGACCCTTTCTGTTCCTTAATTCACATGGGCAGCGCTCTTCAAAGTTTTGACAAGTTGGGGGGTATGGGAACTATAGTCTATGTGTTTAATAGGCCTTCACATCTGACTGACAGCGATATAGCTGGCTACATTAATTTGAAATTGTGCCAAGTCAAGTGCATTCACATGGGTTCTCTCTCGGGTATGTGTGAAACAAGGTCCATTTGTGCAATGGCTCCGGTCTCAAATTTTCTTCCCTATGGCATCAGGGTCCAGTTTCTTAGTCTGCAATTTTGCTCTGGAGCATTTGGGGCCTCTTGTTGTTGGAGCCTGGACATTATGGGTGGTTTTAGCTCTCTGCTGGCAACAATTCAGCATCTGTCCAGCCTTCTTTTGGACTTAAAGTTTTCAATTCTCTTATTTGGTTTCCTCAGGCTCAATCCCTTTGTCATTTTAAATTTTGATCTTACTCCTGCGGACTCTGCTCTTCTGGAAAGTGGGATTATTAAAAGTTTATGGTCTGTTTGGTTCGGGTCTTCTTCTTCTGTCTTTGTAGGCAAAATTGGAAGTGGTATTGTTGGTGGGTCAAGCCTTGGTTGTTTTTAGCCTGAACATTACGGGTGTTTTTAGCTCTCTGTTGGCAATAATTCGACATCTGTCCAGCGTTCTTTTGGACTCCAAGTTTTCAATTCTTTTATTTGATTTCCCGAGGCTTAATACCTCTGTCTTTTTAAATTTTAATCTTACTCCCGCAAACTCCGCTCTTCTCGGAAGTGGGATTCTTAAAGGTTTATGGTCTGTTTGTTTCAGGTCCTCTCCTTCTATCTTTGTTGGCAATATTGGAAGTGGCATTGGTAGTGGGTCGAGACTCGAGCCTTGGTTGTTCCGCTTGTCTTTTAGCTTCCCTCCCTGCTATCCCTGGAAGCAGTAAAATTTGTGGGTAGAGGTTTATCTGGCTTGTGGGTTTGGCAAATATGAACCCCTCTTGGAGCAATATCAAGCGCATTCTCATACAGCATGAAGAAATGGCGGAAGTTAAAAGTTATGGGCTTCAACAAGTTCGGGTAAATTGGGGGATCTGGATCAATTTGTAGCCTCTCTTGTTCAACGCAGACAGTCTAGAGATGGAATGTCAGCACTTAAGATCTCTAGTTTTGCCACAAGACTCCCAGTCAGCATCAATTAACCAAGCGTCTGCAGTTTCTTGCCAAGGAACCTTGAAAGATGAGCAGAGAGGGATCGTGAAGCAGTTCCAATGGACATCGAAGAAAATACCTCAACTCAAGGGGGAGTGCAAGAAATTCCAAGCAATGAGTCTGATCATCAGTAATGTTTTTCAGAGTTGTTTTTTTGCCGGACCAGTATGTAAAATACATTTGCAGATAGACTGCATGCAAATATCCTAAGAAGATCTATGTAATTTTCAGCTTGACAGCAGTAGCAGTATGCTTATGCAGTGACCCAAATTTTGTAAATTTTGTAAATCTCTTTGAACTTGCTGATTCGCTTTGGCACATCCCTTATATAAGACAAAGCTTCAGTTCCGGTTAAATAAAAAATGTCAATCCCATACACATGATAGAATCCAATGAAAATGTTGCAATCCTGAAAACTGTAAGTCTGGCGAATTTTGAATGGAATAAGAAATTCTACTTTCTCCATATGAACCACTCTCAAACAACCTGGAACAATTAATGGTAATTTAAAAATTTAAGTAAAAGGATATAAAAGAAATGTCAACTTTTACCATTGATTGCCAGCATTTTTGGTCAAACCCAGTCAAAAACCGAGTCAAACCAAGTCAAAATAGGCAGATTTAGTGTTAGAGACACATCGTACAGAGGCTGATACAGACTGGAAATGTGTTTCCGGCCATATGAAACACATTTCCCACACGTGGGACGGGTTTGTATGGCCAGGAACGCATTTCAAGGTTGTACCACATGCGTTTCCGTATGGAAATGAGCCTGGTACGGCCCTGTATTAGTCGTTTTCTGCAACATAGATTTGAGGTAATCCTGCTAGAAAAAACAGTTTATATCTGTTTGTTGCAACTAGCAAGCACAAACCCAGATAATTAATTGTGTTGTTGTGGATGAGTGTAAGAGATATCAACACATAAATTAATGCTCAGTCGAGATGTTCACTTGGGTCCTAATGTAATCGGGAGCTGAAATGTATTACTTTTCCTCATAAACTGAATGTGAGAAAATTGGCATCACAAGCATCGTGAACTAGTGTTGAGTGCTGAGAACTATATGTTATGGAATACGTGTCATATCTAGCATCATGAAAAGAGGCGCTACATTTACCAAGTGTTGAGAACAATGTTATCAGAACTGGAAGCTGAACCAACCAAGGGTCAGACGGGGATCTGACCATAACGGGAGTCTGGAACCAGCCAGAAAACTGGGTTGAAGGACCAGTAAAAACCAACAAGATGAGGGCTGGTCCGGATCGCAAACAGCCCATTCTGTCCTGACCAGCTGGTTTGGTAACCGAACACCGATTGGGGACGTGACCAGCCAACTGGTACAGTTCAGAAACCGGTTCAGAACCCACAGGGGGCGAACCGGCCCATACCGACCAGTTCTGACAATACTGGTTGAGAAATATATCTCATGGAAAATGGTCATATCTATAATCGTGAGAAGAGGAGTTACATATCTCTAGTAATGACTATAATAACAAGTGTGTGTACATGTAATATATGTAAGAAGGCAAGTTCTATTAGAAAATATGCCCTTATGAGCTATAGAGGAGCAGATAAAGAATGTGAGGGCATTGAGAGTCAAGATTGAGTGTAAGGGTGGCCAAAGTATGGTGGAACATGCTTAATTTAATGCAATTGTTACTCTGCGATCTTTGTTCGTGTCCTTGTTTGATTACGTTACTTCTCACATACTGTATCCACATGTACACTTGTTTATTGCCTCTTCTCAAATTTCTATGTATAGGTTTTCCACATATCATCAGGTTATTTCATCATGTTTTATCCTGTTACTTATACATACAAGTTTCCAACAATATCAACCCCGAGCACAATCCAGACATTAAAACAAAATCGCAAACCAGAGAATCAAATTGTAAACTCTACCTGAAAAATTAATTATATTTTTGCCATTGTATACTACTAATTGAATTGAGTCGATTTCAAAGCCACGTGGTTAACGCAAAGAACTTACCAGTTTAATGGCGACTTCCTCGTTGGTCTGGTCATTGGTGCCTGTAATTCACCCCAAAAATCAGATAAATTTCCCATGTTTTCCATAAAAAACCCTATAATTCCCTTAACAGTCCACAGCACTCAACGAATTCAGATGTTATAAAGTCAACGAAACCATTACTAGTCAAATGAAAAGAGAATAAATGGATCAAAACCTAAGTAGATCTCGCCAAAGGAGCCGCTGCCAATTTTGCGCCCCAGTCTGTACTTGTTTCCTACGCGTGACTCCATGTCACAGAATCGAATCCCCTGCACCTACCCTTAGCACTAAAAACGAACGTTAAAAACCTAAGGGTGGCCGAATTGTCCCAAACCCTCGTCTGTACACAAAAATTGAAAAGAAAATCACCAAACTGAATAAAGAAACTTCCGGATGAAACAATATAGTACAGCCTTGGAAGCGGGCTAAAGGGAGGGGGGAGGGAGGAAATATAAGAGCCGCAGGGCTTTGGATTAAAGGAAGGGTCTGCGAATTGAGACTGGTAAACTGAAAGGGCGCAAAAAATGTGAAGAAATTGGGGCGTAGTTAACTAGGAATTCTTAGTGGGAGGCCGACGCATCCGGTGGTGGACTGCAAGTGCGATTGTGACACGGGAATTGCGTCAGGGGCAGGTCACGGGTTCGAATCCCTCTCTCCGTAACTTTGTATCGATTTCTCTTTCGACCATCCGACTTTGTTGACTTTTACGGTGGGCGTTGAGAAGGAACGAATGGGCGAAGCAGCCGGGGCGTGCACGAAAATGCCCGCTGCCTCGGAGGGGACGGGCCGCAGATTTTAAGGGATTGCCACATCTTGTTAGGCCTTGACTGGGTTTGGGTTAAATATGATGTTACTCCAGTACAATTTGATGTTATTTGGATCCTTCCCCGTGGAAGTACATAGTGAAACTTGTTTATAAATAAAGGTTGTATGGCAGTTTAGTCTCTCCCAAGTAGATTTGGAAATGGAGATGATCAGTGACCCCCTATAATTATTGATGATGATGATTACTTGGAAACATGAACAATATGCTAACTAGGGGTTAGTTTCATAATGTTAAAAGAAATCAATTTGTAAAGATTTTAAATAAAAAAATTAACATGATAACTATAGGATCTTTGACCACATTTTTACTTTAATGTAGATGTTGTATAGTTTTGGGATTAACCTCAATTTCCTTCCTTAAATAAAGTTAGCGAAATGCAAATTGCATTTTAAAAATATTCAATTTATTTTTATATTATATTTATTATATTACATAATAAATATAATCTAAATAATATATTAGATAATAAATATAATAGTGCATAATAATAAATACATATTACAACTTTTTATATTTAGATGTGGTGATCGGTGAAATTCATTGATTATGTAATTAATTCTATATATTGAAATATTTGAAGGGAGCAATAACACTTCAATTCTATCAACCAATTAGAAATGAGAAACACCAATATTTTTATTATATCCAAAAATATATATTTGCTTTCCTTTGTTAAACATTACATTGCATACACAAATTTATGGTAAAAAACCCTTGGGGCACTCCAATTATATGGAAATAATCACTCAAATCTGTAGATCTAACAATTTTTCGCTAGATTTCGGACAAATGAAGAGTCATTTTGTAGAACTTTTAAACTACTACATTCTTAAAATACCAAACTATAAAATGTTTAGTGATATTTTTATAAAAAATATATATATATAAAATGTTGATAATTTTAAAAATAAAATAATTTTAATATATAAATTTTTAACAAATTATTTAAAAAAACACAAATATACTATTTAAAAAAAAATTATTAACAAAATTTAACATGTAAGTTTTCCATATGTTTTTTTCCAGCAGAAAATTTCTCGTTATATTTACTTATATAACTGTGATCAAAGGATACGAAGATATAGAAGATAAAGACCAGCATGCAGGCTATATCAGAAGAGGCATTAAGCCCCAAAACCCAAAAAAATTGTCACCACAAAAAACCCATACCCCATAAGATCTCCCTAGATACATAAGCTAAGACTGCAAAAAGAGCAAAAAATACCAAAAAGGGAAAGAAAAAAACTTTCCCCAATGGAAACTAGAAGAGACTTGAGTACAAGGTGGGACCCTCATTACCATCTTCCCAATGGTTGTAGGCTATTTTCCCTTCTTGTGTTAGAAGCGCCTGCTTGGATAAGCGATCTGCCTCCTTATTGCTTTCTCTGTAAATGTGTGAAAAAAGTGATTAAGCTGAAAGATTTTCTGATGTCTCTTATTCTTTCCTTCCAGTGGTCCAGAGAAATAACATTCAAATTCCCTTTATTGTCTAGCCAGTTTATGACCATTTATGAGTCTACAAAAACTTGTAATTCCGAGATGTACAGCCGAGAAGCTAGAGTTAAGGTTGCCCATACACCCAGCAGTTATGCCCTTGTATTTGTTCATGATCCACAATTGAATGTCCAGTTGATTGTCAAATGCTCATTTATCCTTAGCACCCCTCGAGTGCCACTTTTTTTCCATTTAATTGGGTTGCACCATCGAACCATCATGTTGTCATGGAGTCCTTTGGGAGGGGCTTTATGGATCTGATCGCTTTTACTTTCAATTTTTCAGCATGAATGTCAACTCCTCCAATAGATCTATAAACCATTGCTTGTATAGAAGGGCTTCCATTTTCGAAAATGACCTTGTTTCATTCCAGCTAAACATACCAACTAATAGTGGCGAGCAGAGAGGGATACATAGAGTTATGTTTATTCCATCTATCATAGTAATCTAACACTATGGAGCCCTCCAAGACAGATGTAATTGAAAGAGCTCTTTTACCCCTATCCCACACTTTTTTTAGTGAAGGCGCAATTTACCATCAAGTGAAGTATAGTCTCTCTCTCCTCTAGGCACAGATGACAGATGTTGGGCCCATCCCACCCTTTGCGTTGAAGATTATCCCAGGCAAGTATTTTATTTTCCACAATTAGCCAAGTGAAGAGTTTTATTTTGAGGGCACAATCCCAAGTCCATAGTTTCTTTCGTCGACCACCAATAGAATGTTGCCAAAGTTTTGAAGTTAAGGCACAATAAACATTTTTAACAGTTAGTATGCCTGAATTGTCACCCCCTGTCCATCTCAGCTCGTACAGTCTATCAAGTAATTGTACACCAAAACCCATCAAGGACCTTCGATATAATTCCCATTCAGAAGCTTGAACTCCTGTGAGACCTATCTCATCACTTTTTAGCCAGGTAGAGCATATTGTTCCTAGCCAAATGGCTCTGCTAACCTGATAAAGATAGTGTACATTTCTTTGATTTAGAGTAGCTAAAAGATCTTGTGATAGAAAGGAATCTTTACCCATACCATAATCAGATCCTTGCCTATTAAGATCGAAAGTCCAAAGCCAGGACTCCAGCTTAACCAATGTAACAAAAGGTGTAAAGACTTTAGAAGGTTCCTCCGGGTCTAAGAAGCCTGAGTCATTTGCTTTGTAGCCGATCTAAGCCGGGTAGAAACCGAGCAGAAGGGGGGATACTTATCTTTGATAACTCGATGCCATATGCCATCCTTCATCAAAGCTCTCCACAAAGTGTTAGCCAATAATGACATGTTGAAGAGTTGTATGTTCCTTAACCCCCATCCACCAAAACGTTTGGGTTTTGCAATGGACTCCCATCTGTTGAGATGATAATGCTGCTTTTCTCTATTGTCCGACCAGAGGAAAGAGAAGACTAGTTGTCTAATCTAGTTGTGAACAGAGGCCGGAATATTTTCCAAGGCCATCCAATACACATGCTGGCTCTCAAGGACAACTTTTATAAGAGCATATCGACCACCCAGAGAGAGCCAATGATTGCACAAGTGACTAATTATTTTTTCAAATTTTGTAATTAACCATCGCCAATCTTTAGCCTTGTAGTTGTCATGTTTTATAAAGTAGCCAAGGTAGTTGAATCCATCTATAAGATCTGCAAAGTTGTAAGGGAGGATAACTTTAAAATAGTCTATAACCCCCTGATGAATCCTAGAATAGTGGATGGTAGATTTTTGTAAGTTTACTTCTGGACTCGTCACTCTACAAAAGACATTTAGAATTCTTTCAATCACCTTCCACTCTTCTATCGAGGCCTTAGACATTACGAGGACATCGTCCACAAAAAGCAGATGGAGAATCTTGATCATTCTAGAAACCTTGACCCCTGTCAACTTTCGATCAACCTGTCCTTTCTTTAATGATAAGTTGATTCCTTCCATCACTAAAATAAACAGTAGAGGCGAAAGTGGGCATCCTTGTCTTAAGCCTCTACCACTCTGGAAGAAAGAAGTAGACTCCCCATTTATCAGAATTGCAAAAGTAGCTGAAATCACACAACTCAAAATCCAGCTAGTGGTAGAGAGGCCAAAGCTTGTTTGCAATAAAGTCAATCTTAAAAAATCTCAGTTTATGCAGTCATAAGCCTTCTTTAGATCAAGCTTCAATATCATAGCTTTTAGTTTTTTTGTCTTGATACTATGTAAACATTCCTATGGAGTACCAATTGCATCTAGAATATGTCTTCCCTTTAGGAAACCCAGTTGCTCACCAGATAAAGACCAAGATAGAATAGGTCTATTCCTATTAGCAATTAATTTTGCAATAATTTTATAGCACGAATTGCACAAAGCTATTGGTCTAAAGTCCCCAAAAGAGGTAGGCTTATTGACTTTCGGAATAAGAGCAAGAAAAGTCGAGTTTAGAGATCTAATCACCCCACCTCTTTGTCTTGATTCCTGAACTACTGCCAACAGATCCTCCTCAACCAGGTCGAAAAACTTAATGAAGAATTCAACCGTCCACCCATTTAGTCTAGGACTTTTGTCTGTTGCAAAACCTTGTAAGACCTCTCGAATTTCCTCTCTGGTGCATGGTTTTACCATAGCTATAACATCCTCCTCTTCAATAAGGCGAGGAAAGAATTCGATAGTGGAAACCTGATCCGTAATGACGCTTTGTCTCTGGTCCTCAAAGAACCTTTTGTAGTGTCTGGTAGCTTCACATTTCAGAGCCTCCTATCCTATGTGAACCTGCCCAGTTTCGTCCAAAATCTCCCAAATGTGCTTGTTGTTCCTTCTATGACTAGCAAATTGGTGAAAAATTTAGTATTCTTCTCTCCACTTTTAATCCAGATTGCCCTGCTCCTCTTTCTCCAAATCTCCTCTTCAACATGTAGATGAATGTTTCGCTTCTCCTCTAGAGTCTTTAAAAGAAGGTATGAATCAGTGTTCATCAATCCCCTTGATTTATGATGATAACAAACCCAAATATCCTCCTCAAGCTTTTCGAAAATTAAGTAGTTTTGGGTACTTTTTCCTTTGGCCCATGCCTTTACCCGATGCTTGAGCTACTTTAGCTTCCACACTAATCTCCTCTGCACCCCAGATTCTTGCAAGTAAATGTGATCATTCCAAACTTCCTTGACAATCAAAATGAAGGCTTTGTCTCTTAGCCACGTCGAGTTTAGTTTGAAAGGATGAGCAACCAAGTTTGAAAATTTCCGTAGTTGTAATAAAACAGAAGCATGATGAGAAACAAAAGGATAGTTAACCCAGGACCAATGTCTGCCAGCAAAGGATATGAGGTCCTCCGATAAGAAAAACTGATCAAGTCTTTTAGAAATTTATTCCCTACCTTTCCTACCATTTCACCACGTAGGAGCCACATCAGCAGGCACAATGTCGGCTAGCTGATTTTTCTAGAATATGCTCGCTAAATAGGCCGCCAGCGGATCCGGGTGTGTTGTGTCTCCCCATACCTTATCAACAATGAGCGCAAAGTTGAGATCCCCAACTACAATCAAATCCTTATGTGCTAACATGCCCCTATCATCCACCTTATTCCAAAAAGATTTTCTCTATGTGCAAGGTTCGTAGACATTTAAAAGAGAAAAAGGTTTTTTGTCTTCTAACCAAGTACTTGTCAAAAAAATGCCAGCACAGCTTAAGTAAGGAGTAAAATAAAAAAAAAATGGATCCCAAGACACCAGAAGTCCCCCTGACTTCCCAACTGAATTGACAGCGCACATCATCCAAACAGGACGAAGTGAAGTCATGAAATACCTCGCCTTCAACTCATCAACCAGTGTTTCATGCAGAAAACAATATCCGGGAGCGTTCTCGTGAGAAATCTACATAAGGAGGTATTTTCAGGGATCCTCCTACCCCTATGATATTTAAGGAGAGTAGGATCATGATTTGGCCTTGGGTAGGGCTTTCATAATTCTAAGCGCCCCAGTTTCAGAGTTATTTGAGACAAGTTGTGTAGAAAAAAAAGGTGTTGGTTCCCGCTTTTTTCGAGCACTCCTAGTTTTTATCGGAGAAAACTCATACCCCAGTCCCCTCGACCAAGAAAATTCCTTTCCGACTTCCTCCCCAACCCTTTTTACCAACCCAGGATCATTGTTTGGCTCGTCTCTACAAATAGCAATTCTCCCCTGATAGGTAGGCAAAGGTATAAGACTTGTAGCCTCTCTAATGGAGGGGACCAGGGTGTTGAGTACCTTATCTAGTAAAATTTCTCCATAATCAGGTTCCTTGTACCCAGGTCCAAAGTTGTTATCCCAAAAAGGCTCGCAAAAAAATCCCCCTTCATCTCGAGGCTCACAAGAGGGACCTGCTTCATCCTGAGGCTCACGGGGGGGTCTGCTTTGTCTTGAGACTCTACAGGAGGATAGGTGGTGTTCTGAGTTCCCACCCCATCCCCTAAGGTCACTAAACCCTCCAAAGTCGACTCAATACTGTTAGAAAGACATGACCGTGGAGCAATAAAATAAAACAAATGCAGAAACAAAACACAGAAGATACACAATA
>JZKD02S1643303.1:29948-51643 GCA_000966675.3 Picea glauca
AACCTGGGTTCTCCAACTTCTCATGGCCATAACTCTCTAACCGTGAGGAGTTATGTGATGTTCCACATACCACCGGAAATGGAATGACAAGCACTATCCATATAGGATAGTTTCAATGATAAATTCATTGGTGTTCATCTCATTATTCCACAAATAAGCATGGTTTCTCTAACCATACTTCTAGGATAACTCAATCTGCAAAGCGTCTTCCCGTGAGGGCTTTCACCATAAGGGGGCCAATTTGGAGTTCATCCATTTATACTTATTATTAACCATGAAAAGACAATAATGAGTCATCTTTACATAAAAAAAATATTGGTTCCATTACCCAACCTTTGTGCTACGGGGCTTTCTTCAAGGGTTTACATCAATGACAACCAACCTTAATAAACAATCTCCCCCTTTGGCATTGATGGAAACACTCTGATGAAATATTGAGATCATATCACTCATGCTCCCCCTAGAACCATGCCTCTGTCCTCTACATCTAATAAATCTCTCCCCATTTGTCATCAATGGCAAAGGTATCTTTCCATTCGGGGTTGCTCCCCCTGACTGAATTGTCCTCTTATGGTGCTTCCTCGTGTAAATCTAAGACATATAAGATAAGCATTCAAAAAGCATTCATTTTGGAGTAGAAATAACTCCAAGTCTCTATCGAAGATATTCAAAGGATACTCGTGGTAGTAGATTTGTGAAGATGTCTGTCACTTGTTCTTTTGTGCCCACATACTCAACTCTGATGTTCTTTTCTGCAACCTGCTCCTGTAGAAAGTGATACTTTATTGGAATGTGCTTCGTCTTGTAGTGCATCATCGGGTTCTTCGAGATACTGATGGCGCTTGTATTATCACAATATATTGGAATGGGCTCATCATAGTCAAACTTTATATCTGTCAGAGTTTGTTTCATCCAAAGAACCTGTGTACGACATGATGTTGCTGAAATATACTCTGCCTCGGCTGTAGATAAAGATATTGATGATTGTTTCTTGTTTAGCCATGATACTAAAAACTCACCCAAGTATAACATTGCTCCACTGGTGCTTCGTAGGTCATCAATACAACCTTCCTAGTCTGCATTTGTGTAGGCAATAAGTGATAGATCATTTCCTTTTGGATACCATAATCCAAACTCTTCTGTTCCTTTGGGATATCTGAAAATCCTCTTCACTGCTAACACATGTGACTCCTTTGGTGTTGCTTGAAATAGTGCCACATGTCCAACTACCTTCATTACATCTGGTCTAGATGTTGTCACATATAGTAGGCTGCCAATCATTGACCTGTATTGCCTCTGATCTGTAKACTTCGAATCATCATCTTTGCTCAACTTGCAACTGGTTTGCATGGGAGTGATAACTGGTTTGCAATCTTCCATTCCGAACATATTTATCATTTCTCTTATATAGTTGGTTTGATAAATAAAGATTCCTTGGTTGTTTTGACGTATCTGAAGTCCCAAAAAGAAGGATAGTTCTCTAAGTAACAACATTTCAAATTCATTCTTCATATCTTTTGCAAATTTCTGGCTTAACCTGTCATCATCACTACCAAAAATAATATCATCAACATAAACTTCACTTAATCAAATATTACCTTCACTTACCTTGATGTAGAGGTTATTGTCTATACTTCCTTTCCTGAACCCTGCCTACTGTAGATACTTATCCAGTCTAGAGTACCATGCTCTAGGAGCTTGTTTTAGACCATACAAGGCCTTCTTTAATTTACACACATAATCTGCGCTCTCTGACAACTGAAATCCTTCTGGTTGTTCAATGTAGACTTCTTCCTCAAGTTCTCCATTCAGAAAAGATGATTTTACGTCCATCTGATATACTTTAACATTTTTGGAGCATGCATAGACTAAAAGCAACCGGATTGCTTCCATTCTGGAAACTAGGGAAAATGTCTTTTCAAAGTTGATTCCTTCAATCTGTGCATATCCTTTACATACCAATCTAGATTTGTTCCTTGTAACTTGTCCATCTTCATTTAATGTATTTCTAAAAACCCATTTTGTGTCAATCACATTCTTATTCTTTGGTCTTGGAACCAATTCTTAAGTGTCATTTTTCTCTATTTGATCCAATTCTTCATTCATGGACTTATTCAAAAATTCATCCTTGTTGGCTTTTTCAAAACAGTATGGTTCAATTGTAGATAAGAATGATAGGTGTGTTTGTTCTGGTGAACGGATTTTTCTTCTAGTCTCAACTCCTGCATCTTTGTTTCCAATAATCTGATNCCTGGGTTCTCCAACTTCTCATGGCCATAACTCTCTAACCGTGAGGAGTTATGTGATGTTCCACATACCACCGGAAATGGAATGACAAGCACTATCCATATAGGATAGTTTCACTAATAAATTCATTGGTGTTCATCTCATTATTCCACAAATAAGCATGGTTTCTCTAACTATACTTCTAGGATAACTCAATCTGCAAAGCGTCTTCCCGTGAGGGCTTTCACCATAAGGGGGCTAATTTGGAGTTCATCCATTTATACTTATTATTAACCATGAAAAGAAAATAATGAGTCATCTTTACATAAAAAAAATATTGGTTCCATTACCCAACCTTTGTGCTACGGGGCTTTCTTCAAGGGTTTACATCAATGAAAACCAACCTTAATAAACAATCTCCCCCTTTGGCATTGATGGAAACACTCTGATGAAATATTGAGATCACATCACTCATGCTCCCCCTAGAACCATGCCTCTGTCCTCTACATCTAATAAATCTCTCCCCCTTTGTCATCAATGGCAAAGGTATCTTTCCATTCGGGGTTGCTCCCCCTGACTGAATTGTCCTCTTATGGTGCTTCCTCGTGTAAATCTAAGACATATAAGATAAGCATTCAAAAAGCATTCATTTTGGAGTAGAAATAACTCCAAGTCTCTATCGAAGATATTCAAAGGATACTCGTGGTAGTAGATTTGTGAAGATGTCTGTCACTTGTTCTTTTGTGCCCACATACTCAACTCTGATGTTCTTTTATGCAACCTGCTCCTGTAGAAAGTGATACTTTATTGGAATGTGCTTCGTCTTGTAGTGCATCATCGGGTTCTTCGAGATACTGATGACGCTTGTATTATCACAATATATTGGAATGGGCTCATCATAGTCAACCTTTATATCTGTCAGAGTTTGTTTCATCCAAAGAACCTGTGTACAACATGATGTTGCTGAAATATACTCTGCCTCGGCTGTAGATAAAGATATTGATGATTGTTTCTTGTTTAGCCATGATACTAAAAACTCACCCAAGTAGAACATTGCTCCACTGGTGCTTCGTAGGTCATCAATACAACCTTCCTAGTCTGCATTTGTGTAGGCAATAAGTGATAGATCATTTCCTTTTGGATACCATAATCCAAACTCTTCTGTTCCTTTGGGATATCTGAAAATCCTCTTCACTGCTAACACATGTGACTCCTTTGGTGTTGCTTGAAATAGTGCCACATGTCCAACTACCTTCATTACATCTGGTCTAGATGTTGTCACATATAGTAGGCTGCCAATCATTGACCTGTATTGCCTCTGATCTGTATACTTCGAATCATCATCTTTGCTCAACTTGCAACTGGTTTGCATGGGAGTGATAACTGGTTTGCAATCTTCCATTCCGAACATATTTATCATTTCTCTTATATAGTTGGTTTGATAAATAAAGATTCCTTGGTTGTTTTGACGTATCTGAAGTCCCAAAAAGAAGGATAGTTCTCTAAGTAACAACATTTCAAATTCATTCTTCATATCTTTTGCAAATTTCTGGCTTAACCTGTCATCATCACTACCAAAAATAATATCATCAACATAAACTTCACTTAATCAAATATTACCTTCACTTACCTTGATGTAGAGGTTATTGTCTATACTTCCTTTCCTGAACCCTGCCTACTGTAGATACTTATCCAGTCTAGAGTACCATGCTCTAGGAGCTTGTTTTAGACCATACAAGGCCTTCTTTAATTTACACACATAATCTGCGCTCTCTGACAACTGAAATCCTTCTGGTTGTTCAATGTAGACTTCTTCCTCAAGTTCTCCATTCAGAAAAGATGATTTTACGTCCATCTGATATACTTTAACATTTTTGGAGCATGCATAGACTAAAAGCAACCGGATTGCTTCCATTCTGGAAACTAGGGAAAATGTCTTTTCAAAGTTGATTCCTTCAATCTGTGCATATCCTTTACATACCAATCTAGATTTGTTCCTTGTAACTTGTCCATCTTCATTTAATGTATTTCTAAAAACCCATTTTGTGTCAATCACATTCTTATTCTTTGGTCTTGGAACCAATTCTTAAGTGTCATTTTTCTCTATTTGATCCAATTCTTCATTCATGGACTTATTCAAAAATTCATCCTTGTTGGCTTTTTCAAAACAGTATGGTTCAATTGTAGATAAGAATGATAGGTGTGTTTGTTCTGGTGAACGGATTTTTCTTCTAGTCTCAACTCCTGCATCTTTGTTTCCAATAATCTGATCTGAAGGATGATTCTTCTGTACTCATTTGCTAGGTGTCTTTGGAGATACTTGTTGAACTTGCTCTTATGTTTCTGTTAGATTCTCTTCATCTTCCTCTTCTACTTCATCTTCGTCTTCTTCTTCTTCGAAAAGTTGTTCCATTGATTTTTTTTCTTCTCCTTTTGATTCTGGTCTGCATGTTTCATCAATTGTTATGTTGATGTTTTCCACAACTTTGTTCAATCTTAGATTGTAACACTTGTATTCTTTCCTTGTACTTGAGTAACCAACAAGTACTCCTTTGTCCACACGAGAGTCAAAATTTCTCATTCTACCATCTTCTCTTTTGATGTAGCATTTGCTTCCAAAAACTCTTAAGTGCTTCACATTTGTTGGTCTTCCTTTCCATAGCTCATAGGGAGTTTTATCAGTGTTGTTTCTGATCATTACTCTATTTTGAATGTGAATTGTTGTATGCATTGCCTGTGTCCAAAATATATCTGTCAATTTGGAATCCATTAGCATTATTCGAGCCATTTCCTGTATTGTCTTGTTCTTTCTTTCAACAACTCCATTCTGTTGAGGTGTCCTAGCAATGGAGAATTGTCTTTTTATTCCATGACTGCTGCAATAGTCCATAAATTCCTTTGAAGTGAACTCTCCTCCATTATTAKATATCAAGCATTTGATTCTTGAATCCATCTCATTTTCAACCATTTCCTTGTAGATCTTGAAGTTTTCAAAAGCTTCTGACTTGTTCTTAATAAAGAAAACTACAGTCACTCTTGTATAATCATCAACTAATAACATAAATTATCTCTCACCTTTTAAGCCCCTTGTTGTAGTTGGTCCAACTAGATCAGTATGCACAATTTCCAATGGTCTTGTTGTTGAATATTCCTTTGATTTGAACCTGGTCTTTGTTTTCTTTCCTTGTTGACAATGATTGCATAAAGTGATGGTTGGTTTCATGATCTGGGGCATTTCTCTAGCTGCTTCTCTTTTGTTGACTTTGACAAGGTTATAAAAATGCATGTGACCCATTCTTTTGTGCCATAGCCAACTTTCATCTTCTTTTCCTAGACAATACTTTTCATTTCCAATTTCACTTAACACATATATGTTGTTTGAAGTTCTTGCAGTTGTACCGACCAATTTCCCTAAACCTTCGCTTCTTATCTCACACTTTTGTGAATCGAAAGTAACTTTATGACCTTGGTCACACATTTGACTCACACATAAAAGATTATGTTTCATATCTTCTACCAGTAGAACATTTTGTGCCTTTTTATTCTTGTTCCCAATTCGAACTGTGTCTTCTCCAATTATTTTGGCTGAATTATCATTTTCGAAGGAAACTGATCCATTTCTTTACTTTCGCAATGTAAGAAATCTGTCTCTATCGCTTGTCATGTGTTTTGAACACCCACTGTCAACATGTTTCTTCTGCTTAGCTTGTAGAGCGATTGTGCATTCTTCACTGCTATATTGATCTTGCTTTCTTATCCATGTCACTTTCTGAGGTTCTTGTCTGTGACTGTTGTTATTCTGTTGAGGTTCTTTAGGAGGTACTGTCATTCTGCAATTTTTGGCCACGTGTCTAAAATTGTTTCATTTGTAACATTCCACTTCAATGCTCAAATATTCAAACTTGTTGTAACTTCTTCTTTGTGTTTCACTAGGTCTTCTTGAGTAACCCCTTCGTGTATGACTCTCAAAGTTGTTATTGTTCTTGTTGTTAGCTCTGCAATTCATAGCTTTATGTCCAAAATTATTACATGCATAACATAAACCAAAACATATAGTTTGATACCTGGGAGTTGAAGATCTTCTGAAAGAAGGTGCTCTTATGAATTCTTCTTCTTCTTGAGGCCTATTTGTATGTTGTTGATTATGAAATATGAATCTTCTCGGTGGAGGAGTGTCCCTGTAATCTTCCTTGTACATCTTCCTATACCCTTTTTGCATAGCTTTTTGGATTTGTTTCTTGCTCTGTTATTTTGGAGCTTGATCCATTTTCTGTCTGATTGTATCCAAGTCCAGACTTATCAAGATGAGATTTTTTACTGCTGATAATGTCATCTAGAACTTTTGAGCTATTCTGCATATTTTTCTTTTGAATATCCTTTCTTAGTGTGACAATCTCTGGTTCCAAGTTTCCAATGATCTTTTCATTTTCTTCTAGTTGTTCTTTGAGTTCTTCTTCAATTCTTTTATCTTCTTCTAGTTGAACCTTCAATCTTGTGATCATTTGTTCTAGTTCTCGAGTGTCATTTTTCTTGTCTAGTTATGCTTGTAGTTTCTTGTTTTTCTTCTTTTCTCTTTTGATAACTTCTATGGCACACATTAATTCTTCTCGATAGTCAACTTTTGCCTCTTAATTTTTTTCTTCGACTTCTTCATATCCTTCTTCAGCTTCTTCATATTCTTCTTTAGAGTCTTCTTTGTCATAATCTTTTACTTTCATGAATAGAACTCTTCCTGTCTCACTGTCACTGATTTCATCTTCATCTGATGATGATATGTCTTCTTTTTGGCATAAGATTTTCTTGAAATCTTTCTTTGTAGTTCTTTTGTCTTTATATGTGTGTTTGCCATTTGAGTAACCTTCATCATTTCTCTTTTTATTATGAGGACATTTGTTAGAAAAATGATCAATACCATCACAATTAAAACAAATTAAAGGAAGATTACCTCTATACCTACCATTGGTTCCCTTGTTCAGTATTTTGACGAAGTTGGCCACTTCTTCATTATCTTCTGATACGTCATTGTTGCTGCTATATTCTTCTTGTTCATTTTACTTTTGCTTTGATATTTTGGATGCTTTGAAGGTTGCTTCTTTTACATCTAGATTTTCCTGTTCATTTCTCATTTCATATGTTGTGAAGATTACATGCAGTTGTTACATGTTATTTTGGTCACTCTGGTGATGTCTCTACAAGTGATGTATTCAGGCTCCCACAAGGACTTTTTTCCTGAGAAAAGTGATTGTTGTATTCTTCCCAAAAACACATTTTTAAGATGAGTTCGCAGGCTGCCTATGTTATAGGGTGTGAAAATCCTTCATTTTTCACAGGCAACCCAAACTTAGGGTGTGAACTGTTCGCAGTCTGCTCTATAGGTAGGGTGTGAATCTGTTTCAAAGCTTGGAAAAGAGAAGAGGTCACGAAGGTTCTAGAAGGGGATCTTATAGAAAATGAGTTGGCATTCACATGGTTGGTATCCTACTGACTTCTCAGATTTAGTGGGATCATCCTCATCCATGTAACCATCTCTCTTTCTCCTATATATTGAAAGGTTTCTCATGTAAAAGGTTAAGCAAGATTGAATGAAGAATTGGTGAAAGAATTGTGTGAAGAAATCTACTTGGATAGAAGCTTGAAGACTCTATTTGGTCTATCAAGTTTTACTGGATCTTCTTCATGCAAATGTAGAGCAAGTGTGTGTGTTGGAACCAAGGGTCACTGAAAGGAAGCTTGTGACATCAAGGCGATCTGGTTGTATCTTCTACTTTCATTTAATNGCTATCTTCACTTGGGTTGGTTTGTGTAGTCTTGGACCTGATTTCAAAAGAGCATCAGAGTGAAGTGGGAACAACAGAGACCTAAGGAAGCGATATAAAGGTATGTCACTCATTCCTTCTTAGTAGTATATTCAATGACCGCAACTTGGAGATATGATGATGATGACCCTCAGGTCCTATGAAAGTTCTAGTTGGTAATCCAGAAGGCTGAACAAATATATCTCCGGAAGAATTCACTCGAACAATACATCTCTTGGAGTCGGGAGGAAGTCGAAAGTCCTCTCGAGATTTGGTAATTCAGAACCATTCTAAAGAGTTAGTTCTTTCCACTTGTGGAGTGGAAATGTATTGGACTTCACTCTGTTGAGGAGAGCCCTCTGGTGAGTTGGTGGGAAAGGGTTGAGAACCTTCCATATCTTCTAGGGGTAGGCCTTGCATTCTACGTGAATGACATGGAGGGTCAATTGTGATCGAGTTAGAATCTTACGAAAGAAATTCTATGGCCAACTTGGATAAAAAAAAACTTGGGTAAACAAAAAACATGCACTAATAAAATCTAGGAAGAAAAACCAAGCAAACAAGACCTTCTAATTCTAAATTCACTAGTTGGTGATGAAATCCAACGTCGCGACGACGAGACGAGAAGGGGTTGGGCGAGGGTGGAAAAGTTACATTGACGACCTGCTTAACGGACTTACACCCTGGTGCAAGCTCCCACACACAATCATGGGTATACCCTCCAAGGAGCCCGAGTGAGTCTGGCCAACGTCAATTCGAGGTACCGTGAAGACTTACCCCTTCNTCTCGAGTGTCATTTTTCTTGTCTAGTTATGCTTGTAGTTTCTTGTTTTTCTTCTTTTCTCTTTTGATAACTTCTATGGCACACATTAATTCTTCTCGATAGTCAACTTTTGCCTTTTAATATTTTTCTTCGACTTCTTCATATCCTTCTTCAGCTTCTTCATATTCTTCTTTAGAGTCTTCTTTGTCATAATCTTTTACTTTCATGAATAGAACTCTTCCTATCTCACTGTCACTGATTTCATCTTCATCTGATGATGATATGCCTTCTTTTTGGCATAAGATTTTCTTGAAATCTTTCTTTGTAGTTCTTTTGTCTTTATATGTGTGTTTTCCATTTGAGTAACCTTCATCATTTCTCTTTTTCTTATGAGGACATTTGTTAGAAAAATGATCAATACCATCACAATTAAAACAAATTAAAGGAAGCTTACCTCTATACCTACCATTGGTTCCCTTGTTCAGTATTTTGACGAAGTTGGCCACTTCTTCATTATATTCTGATACGTCATTGTTGCTTCTATATTCTTCTTGTTCATTTTACTTTTGATTTGATATTTTGGATGCTTTGAAGGTTGCTTCTTTTACATCTAGATTTTCCTGTTCATTTCTCATTTCATATGTTGTGAATATTACATGCAGTTGTTACATGTTATTTTGGTCACTCTGGTGATGTCTCTACAAGTGATGTATTCAGGCTCCCACAAGGACTTTTTGCCTGAGAAAAGTGATTGTTGTATTCTTCCCAAAAACACATTTTTAAGATGAGTTCGCAGGCTGCCTATGTTATAGGGTGTGAAAATCCTTCATTCTCGCAGGCAACCCAAACTTAGAGTGTGAACTGTTCGCAGTCTGCTCTATAGGTAGGGTGTGAATCTGTTTCAAAGCTTGGAAAAGAGAAGAGGTCACGAAGGTTCTAGAAGGGGATCTTATAGAAAATGAGTTGGCATTCACATGGTTGGTATCCTACTGACTTCTCAGATTTAGTGGGATCATCCTCATCCATGTAACCATCTCTCTTTCTCCTATATATTGAAAGGTTTCTCATGTAAAAGGTTAAGCAAGATTGAATGAAGAATTGGTGAAAGAATTGTGTGAAGAAATCTACTTGGATAGAATCTTGAAGACTCTATTTGGTCTATCAAGTTTTACTGGATCTTCTTCATGCAAATGTAGAGAAAGTGTGTGTGTTGGAACCAAGGGTCACTGAAAGGAATCTTGTGACATCAAGGCGATCTGGTTGTATCTTCTACTTTCATTTAATATAATACAGTGGCATGTCCCTTTCCCATAAAATCACTCTTATTTTATTGCATAACTCCTTGATCATATGCATAGGTTGACATTGAATATACTTTGCTATCTTCACTTGGGTTGGTTTGTGTAGTCTTGGACCTGATTTCAAAAGAGCATCAGAGTGAAGTGGGAACAACAGAGACCTAAGGAAGCGATATAAAGGTATGTCACTCATTCTTTCTTAGTAGTATATTCAATGACCGCAACTTGGAGATATGATGATGATGACCCTCAGGTCCTATGAAAGTTCTAGTTGGTAATCCAGAAGGCTGAACAACTATATCTCCGGAAGAATTCACTCGAACAATACATTTCTCGGAGTCGGGAGGAAGTCGGAAGTCCTCTCGAGATTTGGTAATTCAGAACCATTCTAAAGAGTTAGTTCTTTCCACTTGTGGAGTGGCAATGTATTGGACTTCACTCTGTTGAGGAGAGCCCTCTGGTGAGTTGGTAGGAAAGGGTTGAGAACCTTCCATATCTTCTAGGGGTAGGCCTTGCATTCTACGTGAACGACATGGAGGGTCAATTGTGATCGAGTTAGAATCTTACGAAAGAAATTCTATGGCCAACTTGGGTAAACAAAAAACATGCACTAATAAAATCTAGGAAGCAAAACCAAGCAAACAAGACCTTCTAATTCTAAAGTCACTAGTTGGTGATGAAATCCAACGTCGCGACGACGAGATGAGAAGGGGTTGGGCGAGGGTGGAAAAGTTACGTTGATGACCTGCTTAACGGACTTACACCCTGGTGCAAGCTCCCACACACAATCGTGGGTATACCCTCCAAGGAGCCCGAGTGAGTCTGGCCAACGTCAATTCGAGGTACCGTGAAGACTTACCCCTTCACAGTCACCCTGGACCTCCATGATCTATCGATAATTTTAAATGATCCGATCCGTCACTCTCCTCAATGGTCCGCCATACCATCCAAACTACCATCCGACATCCCTAAATTCAATGGTAAACCGATAGAGGACCCGAACAATCATGTAATGACTTTTCACCTTTGGTGCTCATCCAACTCCTTGATGGATGACTCTATTCATTTACGCCTTTTTCAACGAACCCTCACAGGTTCCACCGCAAAGTGGTATATAGAATTACCATGAGGCTTCTTCACTGACTTCAACACCCTCGCTATGGCTTTCCTAACCCACTACCAATTACCAATCCGCTACGAAATGGGAACCGAAATTTTGAGTTCTTTCAAACAAACCAAAGCCACTCATATCTCTGATCACATTCATGAGTGGCGACGAAGACGTCTCATCAAACTCAAACTTCCCAATCATTTGCTGGCAGAGTGGTTCACGAAATCATTCATGAATGACATCGCTCGTGACATCGCCATGGGTGGAGTTGTCACAGAAGAACAGGCAATCAGCTGTGCTCAATACCTCGACCTCATTTACTCACAAATGGGTACTCTTTGTGACTTACTCCCTAACACACCTTGTCCTTCTACTTCTGCTACTTCAACTACTCATGTTGCTTCTCATGCAGCTGACGGTGTGATTGGCACTTTCCATGCCCAAACTCATTCCATCCAAACCTCTAGAAACAACCCCAAATCCATTTCTTCTAATGTTCAAAATGATTCGTCTCCTACCCCTCCCACCGACAAGACTTCTGAGGTGAACTATGTTCAATCTGCCCCCGCCAGTAAAAATAAATCCAAAAAAGGAAAGGGTAAGAACAAGGAGGATAAAAATAATCTGCAATCTGAGAAAACCAAAACACCACCTGTTGACGATAAGGATAAGCACAAACCCTGATACCCTTGTCTTATCTGTGGTGATGATCACTACACTAATGATTGTCCATGACGAGCCGAGGTTAATAAGTTCCTTCAAGGGACCCCGAAACCCCCCACTCCAGCCGTGTTGTCACAACCCTTCCCTTCTCAACAACAGGCCCAATTGGTCATTCATGACCAACCTTCCCCCCCCAATACATCCTATGTCTTAATGTGTACAAGTGATTCAAAGAAGAATGACATCACACTTACCACTCAAGCCAAAGATTATTCTTCCTCCAAAGAGAAGGTCGATGCAATACCTCCTTCGTTGGTCCAACCATCTCCCATGACTCCACCTACCAACGATCCTCTTCATCTCAAATGACCAAGCCTAGATATAGTTCTTCGCCCTCCCCCAAAGGGTGTTGTTCGAAAATCTGCTTTCAATCCTCATGCATGTGTTACCCAGAACTACAGTATTGTCGAAGATCTGGCCCAAGCACCATCTGCGATGTCATCCCTCGAAGTCCTTCAGAGTTTCCCTATACAATGGAAGTCCATGTTGAAAGTTATTGGTGGAATCGACCTTACGGATACAAATTTAATAATTTTTGACTTGGAAGATCACATTCCAAGGTTACCCCCTCAACTCGCATTCCAAATACAAGTTATTATCTCCAACAAAAACATTTGTAGAACAGTTATTGATGAGGGTGCCTCGACGTGTGTCATGTCTATTACCTGCTGGAAATCCATTAGCTCTCCTCCTTTAACTGAATCCCACAACACACTCAAAGCCTTCAATGGCTCTCGCTTTAAGCCTTACGGTTTCCTCCCTTCATTGCCTATTACATTAAAAGGAAAAACGGTCAACATTGAAGTGGAGGTCTTTGACGCTCCTCTCGATTACAACCTTCTACTTGGCCATAGATGGATCAATTCCATGCGTACAGTTGTGTCCACTCTTTTTCGTGTCATGCATTTTCTACATCAAGGAAAAGTAATTACCGTAGACCAATTGGCCTTCTTTCACTCTGATGCACATACCGACAATGTACCTTTCATCACAAAACCCCCCCTGGATATGAGAACGTCGGTGTCAGTCTTCTTAAAGATTCCTCTTTGATGGGTACTTTCCCCATTCCACCACCCAATGTTCCACATCCATTTTTCGCCTCGATCAACATGATCTCCACCTCTGTTAATGGAACCCCTATGTCTTACAACCCGTGGATGGTACCCAACCTCGGTGATCATCTTCGTTATGGAAACGAAATTCCTTTGAGTCCGGTCAAATCCGCTTATCAAGCCATTCAATCGACAACCCCTTCTACCCCCTCTCTTGGTGCTTTATCTCCGGATCCATTCCACGTCATTTTTCCTACAGACAAGATGATTATGTCCATTATGTTGTGGAAGATACCCCTTGGGACAATGGACATCATCGTTCCATCCTCTTCCTGGAACAACACACCATCGAGGGTTACCAACGAATCTCGACCCCGTCGACCATTGTCATCATTTCTACCGTTCCCGAGTCTACACATGATATGTTCTACGAAGGGAACATAAGTAATATCTCACCCACCATCCCCCTCGACATATCCATAAAACTTGAAGTTGTTGAAAATGTGCATATCAGAGCTTCGTGTTCCCACGACGAAGTTGTCACCTACAAGTCTCTTTTCCAAGAATTTTGTGATGTCTTCACATGGAGCTATGAAGAAATGTCGGGTATTGACCCCGACATTATGGTACATGAGATTAAGACATACCTGGGCGCTAAACTCGTCCGGCAACGACTTCGTCCGGTCCACCCACGTAAAGCAGTCGCTATCAAGCTTGAAGTTGAGAAACTTCTCAAAGATGGCTTTATTTACCCTATGGCTCTAACTGACTGGGTTTCCAATCTTGTTCTGATTGACAAGAAACAAGGCACAATCCGCATGTGCATTGATTATAGAGACATTAACAAAGCTTGTTCTAAAGACAAATTTCCTACCCCTTTTGTTGACCAGATCATTGACGATTGTGTCGGAAGTGAAATCTTCTCTCTGATGGATGGTTTCTCCTGATATAATCAAATCAATATTGTACCCGTGGACCAACACAAGACTTCTTTTATTTGTCCTCGGGACACTTTCGCCTACCAAAAAATTCCATTCAGTTTAAATAATGCCGGTGCAACTTTTCAACGTGCTATGTCTTACGCCTTTCATGATATAAAACACATTGTGCAGCCATATCTCGATGACTTACCCGCTCATTCCATGCGTCGTGTAGATCATCCAATACACCTCTGCGCCATTTTCCTTCAATGTCGGTTTTACCATATACACTTGAATCCCCACAAATGTGTTTTTTGCGTAGAATTCGGCCGACTTTTGGGCTTTATTGTTTCACGTCAAGGGATCAGGGTAGATCCTTTGAAGGTCGAGGCGATTCTCAATCTTCCTCCTCCTTCCTCACTTCACCAGTTACAAAGTTTGCAAGGGAAGGCAAACTTTCTCCGTCATTTCATCCTGAACTATGCTGAGCTAACTCTTGGATTTATGCGACTGCCCAAGAAAGGTTCTGAGTTTGTATGGGATACCACTGCTGACAAATATTTCAAAGCTTTGAAACTGTCTTTAACACGTACCCCATTACTCTTCCCACCTGATTACAGTCGGGATTATTTCCTTTACCTCGCAGCCTCGGACTATACCATCTCTATGGTTCTAGTCTAGGAGGATGATTCTCATGATGAACATGTCATTTATTACTTAATTCGGAGTCTCACAACTACCGAAACCAAGTATTTACATGTTGAAAAACTGGCCTTGGCAACCGTCCAAGTTGTTCAATGTTTTTGGCACTATATCCTTTTACGATAGACTACGGTGATTTCTAACTGCAACCCTATGCAGCACATTCTTACACGTCAATTTCCAGGGGGAAAATACTCCAAATGGATCGTAATACTCTAGGAGTTTGACTTAGAATTTGAACGCGCTAAATCCAAGAAATCCTTGGTGTTTGCCCAGTTGATATGTGACCTTCCCTGCTCTGAGACGGAAAATGTAGTAGAAGATTCATTACCCGATGAATCCCTTTTCCTGATCAATTCCAATGACCTTTGGTATGGAGATATCATCATATATCTCTAGACCAAAACTTTCCAACCCAATTTGTCTAGCATTGACCGCCGTTGAATATGCTACCAAGCCCATCAGTATATTATCCTTGGTGATACTCTTTATCGTCATGGGATTGACTTCGTTTTTCGACGTTGCCTCACATTTGACGAAGTCGAGAAAGCCCTAAATGACTGTCATTCTGGAGCATGTGGTGGTCACATGTCTGGGTATGCTACTGCCCAGAAGATCTTACGAGCGGGGTATTTTTGGCCTTCTTTATTGAATGATTGTATAATTGTTGTCCAAAAATGCCATGCTTGCCAAACCTACAACAATAAAATACGATCACACCANTTATTTTGATTATATCGAATATCAACACATTCCTAGATGTCTAGATACATTGATTGATGCCTTAGCTAACTATGTGTTAGACAGACATTTGGTACATTTATAAACCAATCACACATCACATGTATAACACGACACAAAATAAGCCGGTAGAAGCTATATATATGTATATAACGATAAAAAAAATTTACAAAAAGTTTATGTCCAAGAATCAAGATCTCAAAATACGAAGCCCGTAGATTCTACAAAATAGCATCACGGATGACGCTCACGATAACACACAACTGCTCGGACTACCCTATGGAGCAGTCGACTGAGAGACTCAGACACGCCCACAGTATGGCGCTGGTAACGTCTCGGGATCTCCCCAATAGAAATGTCTAGGACATCTACGGTCAACCCCTCTAAGTTATGTTCCACTGCCTCATAGTCTTCAGCATTCCATCTCGCCACTTCTCCTCGCCTTTGAATGGGAGACGTTCCTAGAGGTTGATACGGCCTCACATCTGTGTCATCAAAAAGAATTTTTTTTTTGCTAGTCCCTGGATAAACATAAAAACATTTCATATGATCAAATTTGCAAAAACATTTAAAAAATAACAAAATGTGTACTTCTTACCTAAGTCACCCCACTAAGCATCCTCAGGCAGGACCAAATCCAGATCCCCTCGGAAATCCAAACCAGCATATGCATAGTCGTCGATCATCAACATCTAGGGCCTCAACCAGTCAAAAAATGAATCATTATACTTGGTTATAGGCCCTTCTACGTGTCGATCCATGAGGTTACACCACCTCAGCATCCTCAGATCCTGTGGGGCCGGTAAACCCAAATCAACTTGTAGTCGCAGAAGTGGGACCCTCTCGAGGAAGAATGACACCAAAAGTGACCCGTACCCAAACTGCTTCAAGTCACCCTTTCTACACTTCGTCAGTTGCCTCTTCATACTGCGGAGAACCACGTCCGACCAGTTGAAAACCCGAGTCTCTGTGCACTCTATGGCATATTGGAAATAGCTCTGGAGGGCCATGTGTAGAGCCACGCTCCCAGCCATGCGTGCAATAGTGAACAAGATAGTTCGTAGGGTCAAATATTGGACCCCCCAAATGGAAACCTTGCCGTTGCTTCTCTCTGCCTCGGGAACACAATATTGGCAAACATACTTGCTCATAGGAAGTCTGTTGCCTCTACCTCCGGTCAAANTGGCTCTAACTGACTGGGTTTCCAATCTTGTTCTGATTGACAAGAAACAAGGCACAATCCGCATGTGCATTGATTATAGAGACATTAACAAAGCTTGTTCTAAAGACAAATTTCCTACCCCTTTTGTTGACCAGATCATTGACGATTGTGTCGGAAGTGAAATCTTCTCTCTGATGGATGGTTTCTCCTGATATAATCAAATCAATATTGTACCCGTGGACCAACACAAGACTTCTTTTATTTGTCCTCGGGACACTTTCGCCTACCAAAAAATTCCATTCAGTTTAAATAATGCCGGTGCAACTTTTCAACGTGCTATGTCTTACGCCTTTCATGATATAAAACACATTGTGCAGCCATATCTCGATGACTTACCCGCTCATTCCATGCGTCGTGTAGATCATCCAATACACCTCTGCGCCATTTTCCTTCAATGTCGGTTTTACCATATACACTTGAATCCCCACAAATGTGTTTTTTGCGTAGAATTCGGCCGACTTTTGGGCTTTATTGTTTCACGTCAAGGGATCAGGGTAGATCCTTTGAAGGTCGAGGCGATTCTCAATCTTCCTCCTCCTTCCTCACTTCACCAGTTACAAAGTTTGCAAGGGAAGGCAAACTTTCTCCGTCATTTCATCCTGAACTATGCTGAGCTAACTCTTGGATTTATGCGACTGCCCAAGAAAGGTTCTGAGTTTGTATGGGATACCACTGCTGACAAATATTTCAAAGCTTTGAAACTGTCTTTAACACGTACCCCATTACTCTTCCCACCTGATTACAGTCGGGATTATTTCCTTTACCTCGCAGCCTCGGACTATACCATCTCTATGGTTCTAGTCTAGGAGGATGATTCTCATGATGAACATGTCATTTATTACTTAATTCGGAGTCTCACAACTACCGAAACCAAGTATTTACATGTTGAAAAACTGGCCTTGGCAACCGTCCAAGTTGTTCAATGTTTTTGGCACTATATCCTTTTACGATAGACTACGGTGATTTCTAACTGCAACCCTATGCAGCACATTCTTACACGTCAATTTCCAGGGGGAAAATACTCCAAATGGATCGTAATACTCTAGGAGTTTGACTTAGAATTTGAACGCGCTAAATCCAAGAAATCCTTGGTGTTTGCCCAGTTGATATGTGACCTTCCCTGCTCTGAGACGGAAAATGTAGTAGAAGATTCATTACCCGATGAATCCCTTTTCCTGATCAATTCCAATGACCTTTGGTATGGAGATATCATCATATATCTCTAGACCAAAACTTTCCAACCCAATTTGTCTAGCATTGACCGCCGTTGAATATGCTACCAAGCCCATCAGTATATTATCCTTGGTGATACTCTTTATCGTCATGGGATTGACTTCGTTTTTCGACGTTGCCTCACATTTGACGAAGTCGAGAAAGCCCTAAATGACTGTCATTCTGGAGCATGTGGTGGTCACATGTCTGGGTATGCTACTGCCCAGAAGATCTTACGAGCGGGGTATTTTTGGCCTTCTTTATTGAATGATTGTATAATTGTTGTCCAAAAATGCCATGCTTGCCAAACCTACAACAATAAAATACGATCACACCATGTGGTCTCCATTGGTCCTTTTGCGAAATGGGGTATCGATTTCATGACATGTCACCCTAACTCGGCTGAGGGGCATGGATACATTATTGTAGCCGTAAATTATTTTACGAAATGGGCTGAGGCGATGCCAACATTCGACAATACCGAAAGAACTGCAGCAATATTTATATTCTATCACATCATTGCTCAGTTTGGTGTTCCTCAAGCTATCGTTACCGACCACGGTAGCCACTTTAGAAACTTCATGATGTCCGAACTCACTGAAAAGTTAGGTCTTCGCCATGAAAACTCAACACCCTATTACCCACAAGCCAACGGCCAAGTTGAAGCAATAAACAAAATCCTCATTACCATGCTTCGACGAATGATAGGGATTCACAAAACGAGTTGGCACACGATGTCATTTTCATCATTGTGGGCTTACCAGACATCCGTTAAGTCTGCTACCGGGTTTACATTGTTCCAGTTAGTCTATGGTCTAGAAGCCATCTTGCCGATTGAATGTGAGATACCCTCCCTAAAACTATTCGTCAAACTTCTCCCAAACACTTCTGCCGAAGAAGAACGTCTGTTGTATCTCATGCAATTAGACGAAACCCGTCGTGATGCCACCCTAGTTATAGAACCCTAGAAGAAACGCGTCAAAGCCCAATACGACAAACATGTCAAGCCACGCATTTTCTCCGAAGGTGATCTGGTTCTCCTTTACGAACAAGATCGAGATATGCTAGGAGCCAGAGAATTTGAAGCTATGTGGCGAGATCCTTATATTGTCAGACAAGTTTTGGAGAAAGGAGCTTACGATTTAGTGGACTACGACAATATCCCTTTGAGTGAACCCAGAAATGGGTTGTACTTAAATAAGTACTATGCTTAAGATCACATGTGCATGAGTGTTTTTATTTTATTGTATCATACTTTTTGTGTGTTACTTTAGTATGCTTTTTCGTTATTTGGTCTCTGCCCTCGACCGCTTATCTTGCATTGTGCTTGGTTTCCAGATGTCAAAGTATTCGCTACCCCACATTGGCTTCGCCGACAGTGCTAGTCGTAGTACTCAAAACCTTGCTTATGCTGCATGAGCAATTTATGCCCCTACAAACGAACTTATCAATCTACGAGGTGTGTGCCTTGGTTGTGCGACCAATAATATTGCAGAATATAGTGTCGTCATCGAATTGTTGATTGATGTTATTTTTCTTGATATCCACCACCTGGTTATACGACTTGATTCGTAACTAGTAGTACTACAGTTAAGTAATGTCTATGCTATCCGAAGTCCTACTTTATTACGGGTATATTTACGAATTCGCCTCTTGGAACGTTATTTTGATTATATCGAATATCAACACATTCCTAGATGTCTAGATACATTGATTGATGCCTTAGCTAACTATGTGTTAGACAGACATTTGGTACATTTATAAACCAATCACACATCACATGTATAACACGACACAAAATAAGCCGGTAGAAGCTATATATATGTATATAACGATAAAAAAAATTTACAAAAAGTTTATGTCCAAGAATCAAGATCTCAAAATACGAAGCCCGTAGATTCTACAAAATAGCATCACGGATGACGCTCACGATAACACACAACTGCTCGGACTACCCTATGGAGCAGTCGACTGAGAGACTCAGACACGCCCACAGTATGGCGCTGGTAACGTCTCGGGATCTCCCCAATAGAAATGTCTAGGACATCTACGGTCAACCCCTCTAAGTTATGTTCCACTGCCTCATAGTCTTCGGCATTCCATCTCACCACTTCTCCTCGCCTTTGAATGGGAGACGTTCCTAGAGGTTGATACGGCCCCACATCTGTGTCATCAAAAAGAATTTTTTTTTTGCTAGTCCTTGGATAAACATAAAAACATTTCATATGATAAAATTTGCAAAAACATTTAAAAAATAACAAAATGTGTACTTCTTACCTAAGTCACCCCACTAAGCATCCTCAGGCAGGACCAAATCTAGATCCCCTCGGAAATCCAAACCAGCATATGCATAGTCGTCGATCATCAGCATCTAGGGCCTCAACCAGTCAAAAAATGAATCATTATACTTGGTTATAGGCCCTTCTACGTGTCGATCCATGAGGTTACACCACCTCAACATCCTCGGATCCTGTGGGGCCGGTAAACCCAAATCAACTTGTAGTCGCAGCAGTGGGACCCTCTCGAGGAAGAATGACACCAAAAGTGACCCGTACCCAAACTGCTTCAAGTCACCCTTTCTACACTTCGTCAGTTGCCTCTTCATACTGTGGAGAACCACGTCCGACCAGTTGAAAACCCGAGGCTCTGTGCACTCTATGGCATATTGGAAATAGCTCTGGAGGGCCATGTGTAGAGCCACGCTCCCAGCCATGCGTGCAATAGTGAAAAAGATAGTTCGTAGGGTCAAATATTGGACCCCCCAAATGGAAACCTTACCGTTGCTTCTCTCTGCCTCGGGAACACAATATTGGCAAACATACTTGCTCATAGGAAGTCTGTTGCCTCTACCTCCGGTCAAAGTAGCATGGTATCCACATCATGACAACCCCGTCAGAAAATAGATATCATCGATATCTAGTGTCAGTGTATGGACTCCCACGTGAAATAATTGTTGATCCACGTCCCACATCTGGACCAGATATTCTAATAACCTGAGTTGGTCTCTCATGCTTGGGATCCTAAAAAATTTCAAGAGCCTACATTCCCGGAGGGCAGTGACTGTACCCGGGTCATTCCTAGCGATGGAATCATCCTCCTCATGTTCTCTTTCCCTCCATTCCAACATCGTGATGGTCAAACACCTGCAATAGATCCATGAGAGGGAAGTCAGCAACTTGTTTTAAACTCTTGCATAATTTTTATTGAGCAAAACCACACTTTAAAATCCATTTTTCGGCCCTCGCAGGTGAACCTTTTGCACAGTGCGAGATTCTCGCAGGTGCCCTGAAGCCCACCTGTGAGAATATTAGATTCTCGCAGGTGCCGCATGGCCCACCTGTGAGAATGCTTGAGCGCATGTTCTGACCCTAAAATGGACTCAAAACTCTAAAAATTGCCAATAAAAACCAAAAATAAACCATGGAAAAGTTGAAGAATCAAGAGATTACCTCGTTGGCTGAAACCGTTCACCGAACGATCACTTGTGCCTCCTGCAATCAAGCAAAGAAATTTGAGTGAAAATGAGGTATGTTGGACAAGTTTTTGGCAAAGTAATAATGAAATGGTAAAAACTCCTTTTCACCTGTATTTATTCACTTTTTACTATTTCTTATTGATTTTTTATATTATTTTTATTGATTTGCTTATAAAACCTAATAGCCTAATAGCCTTGTGAGTATGGTTTTTCACAGATATAGCAACTTCGAAGTCCGAACGAGGGGTTAGGAGTGTTTTTTTCTTTTTGCCACATGTACGACTACTTTTTTAGGGTTTTTGTAGGAAAAAACTCGAGCTCAGTCTTTGTTCGTTCTCGCGCTCGAAAATATATGAGAATGTAACCGAGTATATTTTTTCTCGTCTTTTCGTACTCGTCATGGTAACACGAAAACAATGAACGTAAGTGAGTATCCTTTAAGCTCTTTTCACGCT
>JZKD02S1643303.1:59618-75822 GCA_000966675.3 Picea glauca
TCCCCGCAGGTTTCGAACCGGTGACTTTAACATCACGGAGTGGCTTAACAACACACTCCGTCACCGACTGTCCTACACCTCGGGGACTTATTTTTATTATTTATGTTATTCTTTCTTCAATTCTGCAATTCTTAATTGTTCACTAAGTTCTAATTGAGTATTGAGAAAATTTAATTCACTTATATAACTTGCAAATAAATCACATGTTCATATCAATGTAAGTCATGGGTGCCTTTAGAGGAATAGATACCCATCCATGACCTCTTAGATGAAGGAATCCAATTTGAATTTTGTTAGTTGCACTCTCTCCAAGATAGGGTAATATATGATAACTACATCATGATAAGTGGAAAGTAGTCACAAAAAAGGTACAATTTATTTTGCCTCCCCTCTTTTGCCCGAGAGTTGTTGAATGTTTTTCCAATGCAGCATCTACTTTGTCTTCGACTTCTTCCAAGATCTATGTCTATTTTTAAAACTTCTAAGTTATTTTCAAACTTCCATCCATTGATTGTTGGGAAGTTAGGGCTATGTGGTGCCAATATGGTATTTTCATTTTTTTTTCTGATCCTTAAGGATCAAGCCTCCTAGTTTGAGAGGTTTTTAGTTCCATAAAAAATCAATAATTTGAAGAAGTGTGTATTTCTAAGATTTAATTCTTATCTCATGGATCTTGGATCTTGTCCCTTGGACTTTGTCTCTAGATATTGGCTTTGACCCTTGGCTCTTGACTCGGATTATAGTGATACGTTTTCTTCCCTATCCATCTCTATTATTCCATTGAGTACCCTTATCATTCATGCATATCTTCATGGTCAATCCAAGAGAAGAATCTTATTTTTGGGATCTACATCTCAATGCTTCAAATTTAAGGGTAACATAGTATGCCAACAAATTAACATACCAAATATAATACTTGTGTTTAATATAGCAGGATACATTTTATACTCTTTAGTAATTACAAATGGATTTATTATTGTTGGCAAAATTACCATGATAGAGAGTCTCGTGAGAATTTCCCATCACTTTATTGTCATGTTTTCCTTGTAGAGAGGATTCATGCATCTATTTAGTGAGTACCCACTAACACTAAGTATGTATATTTATTATAGCTACAATAACTTTATAATCATAGGGGGTGTAAGGTGCAGGGTGGGTCCAATGAGGGTGGGGTTTGTATATGACCCTGAAGGAAGAAAAGAGCTAGAATATGCCTGGGGACTTTGTACTACCATGGATAATGGGTGAAATCTCTAGTTGTACAACAAAGCCTCACTACTTTAAAAAACAAAAGAGTGTGCAAAGTCATAGTGAATGGTGAATCCATTATAAACACAAAATCCTTTCATTATTGAACACTCCCATCCAATATTTATCTTACCAGACTTTGTCAATGAGTGATTGTTGTGGGAGAAGAATTTTAAATAATAGAGTTCTATCATGTTATCTATAACCTCAACACAAGAGTATAAAAAAAAGCAAGTGAGGGGATCCTCCTAAGTGAAGGGACATTGTGAAAAAAAGAGGGGGGCATTCCAAGAACCACCACATATCATCTTCCATGAATGTTATCAATGAAGGAGACCATCCAAGAGACACATGTCCTAAAATTTAAATTATAGGAAGGTAATTTAACATTAGACATTGCATTTCCTCATTAATTTTATATTCCATCCACACTGACATAGTTATGAGAGGTACGAAGGTAGAAACAATTCCTGCATGTGGGACGAATTCATAGTTTGGGGTATTAATTTGACATATGAAGGACATAGAAGGTATTGTTTACCCATAGGGGAAGAGTTTGGCATTTCAACCATCGTTGTGTATTGTATTTTTTGGTAACCCTTGACACCATGTGCATGCATCCATGGAACATTTTCATTTTCAAAGTCATTTGTGTCTACTATGCAGCCTAAAAGACATACAAAAAGGAGTGAAGCAATGTGACAAGGATGTGGTAGAAAAAAAACAATATGTGACCTACTCAACCCTATAATGGAACTATTGGAAAGAAGGATTTTAGTGCTATTTGAAGGAAAATAATATGATTCAGGATCAATGTGTCATTGATAGTGTTGAGCAATTTATCAGTCTGAGATAATGGGAAGAGGATTCTTGATCCCTCGTGATATTTTTAATGGGGGAGAAAGTAGGTATTTCCTCAACCATTGTGTCTCTCTGGTATATAGTAGAGCACATAGTGACACACCTCAATCTCCTTCCTACTTTCATGGAATCTCATCAAACTAGTGGAATGGACACCTTTATGGATTCAACTTCCTATGTCTTACCTAATACCTCCATGGACCCTATTGTTGTCCATCCTATGCATGTTGTTGGAGCCTTGCTTAACCACTCTATCATCTAAATTGTATTTTCCTATGGAACATGAAGTCTCAACAACATAGGTGAGACTAGATGTTAACAATCATTTTGGAATAAGTTAATCTACTAGTCTTTCTTTCTCATTTTTTGATGTATTGTCATTTTATGTTTTCATTAGGATAGTATATTCAACAATACATTTATGGTTATGCGACTAAGTTTTTTTGGACAAAATAATTAATTATATTTTGAATGGAACATATGTAATGTAATAACTAAGGGTAAGGCTTACATGCCTACAGTCCAACTACAGAATTTTTAAATACAAACCCCTAACAATTATTGTGGAGAAAAAAACTACACAATCATAACTACCAAGGAAAACATTTTTAAAAAGATTGAAGTGTGCTACAAATTGTTCGTAAGAAACTTCATATATGTGACAGTTGTCACGTGTTTCATGGATTTGAAATGTTATATGATTCATGTATGTGAGTAAAATCAAATACAACCAACCAAATTTAAGTGAATACAATTCCAACTACATATTAGACGATAATATGGAACAACAAAATAAAAAGAATCCACACATACACATGGATTTAAACTAGATAAAGGACCTTTAGGGATTAAAAAACTACAATGTATATTTAAGCTGAAAAACATAGATACAAATATCTATATGCATAGATGTTATTGTGTTTCCTCCTTTATTAATGAACATGAGATGCAAAATAGTTGTCTTATGTAATGTCTACTTGTCTCTACCTTCTTCTAATCTCTATGTCTACTTTTAAAACTTCAATGGTGTTTTCTAATTACCATTCATTGGTTGTTGAGCAATTATGGATATGCTTTTCCAACATGGTATCTTCATTTTTTATCTTTTATAGATCAAGGTCCATAATTTTTCTAGATTTGATTTAGAAACTACAATGTTGAATCACTTATAAATCAAGGTCCATAATTTTTTTAGATTTGATTTAAAAACTACAATGTTGAATCACTTGCATCTCTTCAATTTGAATTTATGAATTTTATTATACTTACACATGAATTGTATTATACTTACACATGAGGATAAATCAATGAATGCATTATAAATATATTGAGAAGCTTTCACAACATTTCATGGTAGTGTTTGTAGGAGTCTTGAGGTTGTAGTCACCTCATTTTCTCTTTTTCATATCTATTTCACCATTGAGTGCCCTAATTGTTCTTGCATATCTTAATGGCTAAGCCAATATATGGCCTCCATCTCAATGCTTCAAAGTCAAAGGGGAATATAGTATACCAATAAATCAACATATCAAATATAACTCATGTGTTCGACATTTCAATATCTAAGTTATATTCTTTAGTAAATAAAGATGGAATTATTCTTTGGGATAGAATTGCTACCATGATAGTGGACCTAATAAGAACCTCATCAATATGTTGCTCCCTCTTTTCCTTAGAGGGGAATCACATATCTATTTGACCCATACCCACTAGTGTTAATTACTATTAATTCCAATGCTAATTACTATGGATTGTGACAACAATAACTTCACATTCATAACTTCATAACTACTGAAAGAAAAAAGAAAAAAAACATGTCAATAACTTCACATTCATAACTACATCATCAATATGTTGCCCCCTCTTTTCCTTAGAGGGGAATCACATATCTATTCAACCAATACCCACTAGTGTTAATTACTATTGATTCCAGTACTAATTACTATGGAACCCACTAGTGTTAATTACTATTGATTCCAGTACTAATTACTATGGATTCTAGCAACAATAACTTCACATTCATAACTATCGAAAGAAAAAAAGAAAAAACATGTCAATAACTTCACATTCATAACTACACTGAGAAAAAAAATGTTAAAAGAGTATGAAATATGACCACTCAAGCTTAAGAAAAAATGACTTGTATCTACATTTCTCATATATTTCATGGAATTAAAATGCTATATCATTTGTTTGTAAGAGTAAAATATGTTAGAGCCAAAAACATTTAATCCAAATATAACTCCAACCACATGCATTAACACGGAACCACAAGCATTAACACGGAATAGTAAAATAAAAAGAATAAAAAAATAGATTCAAAGAATTGAATTAGATAAAAACCCTCTTGGAGTTCAAAAAGTAGAGTATAACCAAAACATAGAGATACAAAGATCTATATATATAAATATGACATTGTTTTATCATCTATTGGTTAGTGGGAGATGTACGATAGTTGTCTAATGTAATGTCTACTATGTCTCCACCTTGTTTTAGGATTTATGCCTATTTTTAAATTAAGTTCAAAGTCATTTTATAATTTTCATTCATTGGTTTTTTTTGGCATGTAGAGTTAGGTGATGCTAATGTGACATTTTCATTTTATATCCTTTATGTATCAATCCTATCTATTTTATTTTATTTGGTCTAATAGTTTGAAGGACTTGCTCTTGCTAATCTCTATATATTGCCTTTAGCTCTTGGCTCTAACTTTTCTCTCTTAACTATTAGATCTAGATGTTGATTCTATCTCTGGGCTCTTGATTTTACCTTTTACCTTTAGCTTTTATTTTTGGCTCTCACTTATTGAACCTAACATAGCTTTGGCTCTCACCTCTTGACCCTAACTCTATCTCTTGGCCACACTTATACTCACAATGGGTGTTTTCCATATAGATTTATTTCCTTCCAAGTAATTTCAAGACTGCTAATATACCATTTGTTTAGAAATTTTCCATATTAAAATTTGTAACACAATTAATAATAACTCTCAGCTATTCACTTTAAATCATATACTCAAATATGTAGTTTTATCTTTCTTTAAAAAAATCAATGCAATAAAGAAACCAAAAACAGGAAGGAAATAAAACTATTGTATAAAAACATTGGAGCCCATCATTAAACCATGTAATAAATAAACCTTTTTTCTCTCGAATGACCTAGAAGAGCATCTTTGACACCACAAACCCAAAACCAAAATCTCTTAATTCTATAACTATATAGCCCATCTCACATACTCATATCGATCAGTTTCAACTTACATCATCACTGCTAGAACCAGATGCATGGAATAAATCAATTTAAAACTCTTCACAATATTCAAATGTTTACCTCCTTGTGACATTGAACGTGGGAATTCATGATGTTGAACATGGGATACAAATGGATTTTTGTCCCTTTATTCCATCTCAACCCCTCCACTTAACATGATGTAGTTCTCTCTTTAGGCCCTATGCATCCTTTTCTATTGCAAATGGTACATTTTATATATTATGTTTAAAGAAATAAATACTCAATGCAAATTTTGGTGAGTTAACTTGGATGGTTGAGTGTTTTGAACTTTGTCTAGGAGTTTTTGAGTCAATCTCCTAATTGGCTAGATCTAGTGCATGCCTCACATAATGTCCTTATTGTTTCAAGTTCCATAATCAAGACAAGGTCAACAAGTTTACACTAAATATCATCCAAAAAAATGAGAAAAAATACGTATTAATGTAATAAAATTCATTTGTATTTCTTACTTCAAAATGTGGATAACATAATCACACCATAAAGTTACACATAGAGAAATCATTTGAATTGGAGAAAACCCTCTTGGGATTAAAAACTATTACATATATTAAAACCATTTCAAAGAAATATAATTAACGTTATTTCCTCCTCTATTGAATGGAAAATGCAAAATGTTTGTCTAAAAAACATCTACTCTTTTTTTACCTTGTTCCAAGATCTATGTTTATTTTTTTCAATTCGAAGTCTTTTTCCAATTACTTTTTATTGTCTTTTGGGCAGTGTGTTCCAAGATCTACATCTATTTTTTAAATTCAAAGTCTTTTTCCAATTACGTTTTATTGTCTTTTGGGAAATTAGTTTTGTGTGATTCTGACAGGGAATTTTATATTTTATTATAGTACTTTACAAATCGTAGAATATGTTGGATCTATATCTTAAAAGGAAAAATTCTTCAGAAAAAACAATTATTATTTTCCTTTCAAACATATTTTTACCTTTCTTTTAGGAAACATTACCTTTCCTTTCAAACTTATTTTTACATTTGAAACGTGATGTCTCCATGAAAAACCTAGGGTTTATATAAGGTGTCCAACAAATTCCTCAAAAATTAGAAAAAAAATTACTCTTTTCCTTCCAAACTTATTTTTACTTTCTTCAAATATTTGGAGGCATTACCTTTCTTTCCAAACTTATTTTTACATTTGAAACTTGATGTCTCCATGGTAAACCTAGGATTTATATAAGGTGTCCAAAAAAGGTCCATAGTAATTTAGTATGTCAAAATATTCAACCTTCTAAAGGAAGGAGGTCTCACATGGGGCATGTTTGGTAGGTATCGATTAAGTGATGTGTAGATTATTGAAGATGTATTGGGGGTGAAAAATCTATTAGTTAACCTTCAATCACACCTATTCAAGATAACAGAAGGTAAATCATGCACAATAGACAACAATGTAGACATCATCAAAATACATCACAAGAACGTACATATGAGAATAATACTATTCCATTGTATTAGAAAAATAAGCATTGCATCTCATAGTAGTAATAGATTATGCATCTACCATGTGTAAAACTAAAATTAGAACATAAGTCTCTCTTAACTAGCTCAACGTAACAATGTAACTAACTTTACATAACAATCTTCGCATATATATAGGTCACTAAGGTGGTTACAAAATATTCTTGTAACCCACTTGTATAAAAGGGTATGAACCTTCAAATAAAATATACAAATGGTTAGAGAGACTGGGGTAAAATGTTTATGAGATGAGTCCTTGAACTCCACATACTTGTGATTCTACAATTCTGCATACTCGGGATTTTGTAGCTTCATGTCTTCTTTGGATTCATCTTTTGTTGAACTCATCCTTGTAACAATACTTAGACAAAATTGGACCATAAAATCTCCCTGAACACACCTTCCAACTCATCCTCAAGTTTAGTTATACATCTCACTCTTAAAAAATGGGCCATGTTTCATGGGTTTCTCTAATGGAAGCATCACTAAAGCTATGAACTCACCAAAAATAGGTTTCCTATTGATTATGGCATCTTGGATATTTTGTATGCACTCTACTAAATATGTTTGTATTATATCTTACTCTTTGGGCATGGCCTGTATCAAGGCCTCTATCTTGGTGTTTTATCTTAGTGTCATTGTAAACTTGGATTATTCATTCCATGTTAGCTCCCAGGAAATATTCCTCAGCTTCTTTCTTTAATCCTTCAAAACATATTATTTTAGCATGAGGCTTTGTGCTTCTTCCATATTTTCATCAATGAACGACTCAATGGCTTCGACATAAACCTTCTCATATTTCTCTTTTATCTCCTCAATCTATTGTTGAATCCTCTACTCAAGTTCTACTAGGATGTCATTGTTACTTTGGTATTTTTCCCGTAATTCTTAGCACTTGAGGTGCATGCGCTCTAGCAGTATTTCTATCTCTGCTTAGGCTTGGGAAACCATAGGTTCAATAATTAACATCCATCTTTTCTTACATGTCTCAGCCTCTTTGGCTACTAGTCTTACCTCTTCTTCTTTTCTCTCCTCTTTTTGTCTCTGCTCAACATCCATTGCCGACTTCAATAACCCATTTTTGTTTTCTATGATATGGAAAAGGGTTGTTGTTACCTTGGTGATTATGCTTCTTTGTTGTTTATCCATAAACATGTATCCCTCATACTTTACCAACATGGATCCTCTACAAAAATGAGATATGTTCTCTTATATTTGTATAATGTCGAGTTCTTTATATTTAGAATGGCTTTCAAGGCTATTGTGCTTAATGAAATTTTGAGTACAACTTATTTGCAACACTTCTCTACTCATTATTCTTCTGTAGGCATGTGAGGATGGTTTTTTTGTGTGTGTTTGTAACGCAAAGATAAATGCCAATAGTGGGAGAACACAATTTCCCTTCTCTTAATTCCAATTTGGAATGCTACTTTGTTGTGCTATATGTCAATCAATAACACCATTTTCTCACTTAAATTTCATTTAAATCCTTTTGAAATTAATATTCAAATGAAATAAATTATTTCAACATGAACAAGGATGAGACACCCTCATGGCTCTATGTGCTATCAATTTTGATTCTTGTGACTTGATTGATGAATTATAGTACTCTCCCAAATGTCCATTACAAAAATCTAGCAATCAATGTCCAACTATATAGTTGTAGGTAATTCCAAAACGACGTGTCCAACAACATATTTAAATGCAATATATTTGACAGATTTATGCTCTTCTCAATGTCTTCATTGATACATGTATATATATCCCAATTAAAAAAAAAAACCTTTATTATAATTTATAATACTACATTTATCGGGTAAACTAATATTTAATGTAATTAAGGGGAAACATTACAACACTGTGAAAAGGGAATGTTCCCATGGCCAATCGTTGTCAATCTAGCAGCAATTATAATGAATTAGTCTGGCAGGAAAAGTGAACACTAATTAGCAAGGATAAAATATTACTCCAACCATAATAATGCACATAACCACTTTCCTCAAATTACCACACTACTCCAACGTTAATGTGACTACCCAGCGTTCAATTGATGACCAACAATTGTAATGTTTATAATACAGAACGAACATGTGTGTTCTCAAGATTTTCATTTGGAACATGTATTGGAGAAATCGATTTCCATAGTATATGAGACAACAATTCAATTCAAAAATATTTTATGAAAGAACTATGATTTAAGAGCCCTAACTAAAGAATGCAACCTATGACATGACAGAATTACCATTTCAGAAAGGTCCTAAATTGTAGCGAATGGTTGTAGGTTGAAGTTACCACACATGTCACTAGGTTTTAGTAGCCCATTCATTCTTTTGGAGAATACTCAAGCCACAAGAGGAAGGGGTATAGCCTCTATCACTCATTATAGAAATAGAAACATCAACCAATAGCTATCAAATCTTCACCGTCGATTTCCTTGGGCCCTTATATGAGTAGCCTAAGGTAATTGGTTGTTGTGGCATTCACAATGATTTGAGGAAAAGGTTATCACAACACTGTATTTGATTAATTGCATGGGAATTGCAATGCATTAAAGGTTGTGGTTGTATGTCAAAAATCGCATCGAGGGATAGGATTCATGTAGCTTATGACTTGTACTTTTCTTAATAGAGAAACAAAGTAACAATATTACATATTGGGGAATTGGTTATAACTATTTAAACCATGAATTCATCCTTGATTTAAATAATTAGGACAACAAGAGTTACAACCTCTACAAAGTAGGGTAGTCAATGACATGGAAAATTAATTAAATGGATTGGGATGACAAGTCATGAATATGCAATCTAAGACTTTTAATTAACCAGAATTATTCAAATCATATTATAATTCATTAATCGCTGAGAAAATAGTTGCACAATGGACAATGGATTTTTACCATAGAAACCAAATGGGAAAACCAATTTTGAATGGTTGCTCAGTATTCATTTCGGTAATCTCAGGATACAATGCAAGCTACAAGCTCATAGGTCACTCAACATTTTACATAGTCAGTCCTCTTTTGCATCCTCACCTCTCGACCAAAAAACCCTGTATGGGTTTATCTACAAAAAGATGTAGGTACAAATGGGGGGGCAATGGGAAGGCCAAAAGAGTTAACGTTTCATTTCCCATTTATATCTCTCATCTCTCCTATTTTCGTTTTCCATTCTCATTTAGTATTTTTTTTCTTTCATTTTCTTTCATTTTCTTTCATTTATTTTTCAAAGTGTGCATTGCCTTTTTATTTTCCTCAAACCTTAATTAATTATCTAATTGTTTGGGGGTATTGATTCTTACAACCATTCATTTTTGTTAGAATTAATTTTAAATTAGCTACTAGGAAAATTGGAAATCCTTGGTAAATAGAGGATGCACCTCTGCAAAATAGGTCGATAGGAAGTTGACTCATGTACCTTTACTTCTCACGCTCTCGCATCTACAACTTGCTTATTTTTTTCTCTCCAATAGTGTGGTGATCTACTACGCTTGCTTATTCTAGTATTTCTCATTCTCTATGACATGCTTTGGTTGATTTTGTAGCACTTCCATCTCTTTCCAATCTCCTCTAATCAGTACTTCAATTTCAGGTTCTAGATCTGCAATTCCTTGGTTTCCTCATCCTTTTTTTCCTACTACCTTTATCATAGACTCTATGATCAACTCATCAAGGGAGGAAAGGTCCATATTTCACAGGTATATAACATGCTACATCTGAACCGTGTCTACCATGTTGAATTCTTCTACAATGATGGTCACTTGTGGTATGCCAAAGGGTTTTACTATAATGTCTCCATCATGGATTCCTTCTACATGATTTCAAATATAAATTCAACACCTAAATTTAAAAATTGCAATGTTTCTAGTAGATGTAGACTCCATTGTCCAAGGTTTGAGGTAGTGGTGTGGCCAACGCTAAGGGTGTTGTAGCATTCCTTGAGGGGGTTTCTTCCTTGTTTCCAATTTTTGCGTGTAGACGCAGATACTCGTCTGTCACATTCTCTTGTTATTTCTCCTATGGGATGGTTACCCATCCACATTTTTCTCCAAGGGACTTTACCAGGTCCATTTCCTTCTCTATTATCATATTCTATTATCTAGCAACCTTCATCCCTCCTAAGCCTAGGGATGTTTCTTTTATTTTCAACTAGAATGGAGGGGCATTTTTATTGGAACTTCTTAAATTTTCAACCCCTCATATGTTGCTTCTCATTGGGGTTCTCCTAGGTAATATCAATGAACTGTGTGTTTTTTAGGAGTGGCACTTCCCCTTCTTCAGTCCCCCGCAAGCCTCACCCAAAGTCATCCATGTTTGACTCCTCTGAGGGTTTTGGGACTAGGATGATTATCAAAAATAGTAATTTGGGTCATGGTGGTCTACTTACTAGCATCCACATTTGTCAAGTTGAACAATGGGTTGTCAATGTTTGGGTTGGTAGAAGTCCTTCCTCACTAGCTACCTATTGTTGAAGCTACTACTGGAGCAGTGAGGACCTTATCCTTCCACTTTGGTGTAGGAGTATTACCTAATCTCAGGTAGCAATGTAGGTTCCCTTGCACTATAGGGACATCAAAAAGTTACATGTCACCCAATTTTTTGATGCACCTGCGGTGGCAAGAGGGGGTTGTAGAGCATATCATGTCACTAGGTTCAAACTCACCAAGAACGATAGGGTTCAATATTCCATTTTTCCTTAAGTCATATAACTTAGTGTACTTTAATGTTTCTTACACTCCATTGAATCCATGGTCTCTTTTATGGGGCCCCTATGGCACCTCTCTTCTATGCCTATCAGCGGTAGGGTGTTATTTCCTTGTATCTTCTTTAGTTCTTCTACTACTTGGGCCTTCATATAGGACTACAATAAATTTCACTTCAATATCCCATAGAAAAAGTTCGATACCTATCGACTCTACCCATTGCAAGAATGAGAGCACTAGAAAGAAGCTCTTATAGTAGAATTCCAAGTTTCAATCATGCAGATCTATGCAATTCTATAGGATTTCATTGGTGAGGTGGGTATATAAGTCCAACTTCATGCTGATAGATGTCAACAAAATGAACCACCTACTTCAAGCATTCTCCTACTTAGCAAGTTTGCAGCTTCATTGTATATATCAATAGTGATACCATGTTGATAGAGATATTTTTGGTCGAGTATAACACGTGTCCCCACTTCACATGTTTTTTTACATATTTTAAGCACACTCCATTTGCACCTCCATAGTGTTATATCTTGGGGTTACTCCAAAAGTGTGTTCATCTTTATAGGAGATTGTTGTGTCTCTTATCCCCATGGTGATGCTTCATAGACATATGGATGGTTCAATTTGGGTGGATACTAAACATTGGTTAGATTATTAGCATGACACCCTTAGCTAGAATATGTTTACCCTAATCGACATTATTAATAACCCATTGGGTGCACACAACGTGTAAGGTACCAAATGTAATATTATATGCATAAACATGAATATTCAACAGATATCAATGGAACAACAAAATATTGAGAAGAGAAATACCATAAATAATACCTTTACTCAAAGAAAGCAATGCTCACTTGCCTTATTGAGGGGGAAACCTCCAGTAGAACATAGCTCTATTACAATAATTCTCAAGACAAAGATTTATCATGCCTCCGACTCGTATTTATACTAATTTTGTCTTCTAAATAACATTCTAGTGGAAGATCTTTCTAAAAGTGGAAGATTTTATTAGGTCTTCTTACATTGACTTGTTCATATTTATTAAATAAGCCTTATTAACTAATGTCAGCCTTTATAACATGGAAAATATATTATTCTATATATGTGAGGGTTTAGGGAGGTTAGGTCCCTAACATGCCCTCCACCTTGAAAAATATCCTTGACCTCAAGGATTAAGATGAGGAAATTGTTGCAGAATGGTAGTCGGCTCCCATGTGGCATCTTCTAGTGGAGTATCCTTCCATTGAAATACAACTTCCTTGATGGTGCGTTGATGGATACGATGCTCGCATTGGTCCAATATGGCTTGTGGTTTCAACCAAATGGAACCTTCTTCATCCAACTCTAGTAAATTGGTCTGGGTGTGGCACTTGGTGTCAATCACTTTCTTCAGGCATGAGACATGAAAAACAAAATGCATCTTAGAGTGATTGGGTAAGGATAACTGATATGCCACTAGTCCCACACATTTAAGAATAGTATAAGGACCATAAAATTTGGGGGTAAGTTTTTTACACTACTGGGATTTTAGTGAAGTCTTCTTGTAAATTTTAGATAGAGAAACACCTAGTCCCCTTCAACAAATTAACATTCAAAATGACCCTGATCTTCCTGTTGCTTCATGTGGTTCTGAGCCATGACAAAATTTTCTTTGAGAGTATGGAGAATGTTCATTGTGGTCAACCTCCTGAACCTTTGAGAGACCCAGCATGTATGGGAGAACTGGTGGTGGCTTTTATCCGTAAACTGCTTCAAAGGGACTCATGCGAGTGGCAGTATGGTAAGAGATGTTGTAAAACCATTCATCTAGGGGTAACTACTAAACCCAATGATGTTGTATGTTGAACGCAAAACACCTCAAATATGTTTCCAAACATTTGTTGACCGCTTTTACTTGGCCATCATTCTAGGGATGATAGGCGGTGTTGAGATGCAATTGGGTTCCCTGGAGCCTGAATAATTTTTGCCAGAAATTGCTGGTAAAAGTTGGATCTCTGTCAGAAACGATAGAATGAGGCATTCTATGGATTTTGAAGATAGTATCCATAAAAACTTGAGCCACTATGGATGCAATGAACGGGTGTTGAAGAGAACAGAAATGAGCATATTTGGAAAGATGATTGACTACCACCATGATGACTGACTTATTGCCTTAATTGGGTAAGCCAACAATGAAATCCATTGAAATATCCATCCAAATAGTAGGTGGAAGTGGAAGTGGTTGGAGTGTGCCCAAAGATTTGAAAATATCTCCCTTATTGCATTGACATGTATCACATTTAGCCACAAAGGTGTGGATGTCATGTTTCATACCATCCCAAAAGAAAGAATGTTTGACCCATTCATAAGTTTTGGTAAAACGTGAATGACTCGCAGTAGGTGAAGCATGAAACTTAGAGAGAATTGTAGATTTAAGGGTCGATTGTTTACTTAAATATAGGCGACCTTTATAGAGAAACTCATCATTGTTCCAAGAGTACCTTGAAGCAGCTTGGGGATCTTGTTGTAGTTGTTAGATTAGGCTGGAAATTTTGGGGTCTTGCAACCATTCCTATTAAACAAACTGAATCCAATTAGCAACAAGGAATGAGAGGGAAAAGAGGGACCCTTCTTTGTCATATTTCCTAGAAATAGCATCAGCCATCACATTTTCTTTTCCCTTCTTTTAAATGATCTCATAATCATATCCAAACAGCTTGGTTACCCATTTTTTTTCTCTGGGAATGAAATTTGTTGGTATGGGAAATACTTGAGGCTTTGATGATCCATTTTAATTTGGAAGCATCTTCCCAATAGATAAGGGCACCAGAGATCCATTGCATGCAAAATAGCCAGCATTTCCATTTCATAGATCAATTGGCCTGAATGTCACTCCGAAAATTGTTTGTTGATGAAAGCCAAAGGTCATTCATCTTTCACAAGGACTTCCTCAATTCCTCTTCCTGATGCATCACAATCCAAAAAAAAGGTCTTGGTGAAGTCAGGTAGGGATAATATAGGAGTAGTGCACATAGCTTATTTCAAGGCTTGGAAGGATTGGTCAGTGGTTGGAGTCCAACTGAAAGAATTATTTTTAAGGAGAGTTATTAGAGGAGCTATGATTTTTCCATAATTTTGAACAAACGTCTGATAATATCTCATTAAACCCAAGAAACCATGCAGAACTTTAAGAGTTTTAGGGCGAGGCCAATTTTGCGTAGCTTCAATTTTCTTAGGATCCACCCTTACACCATCCTTGCCAACAATATGACTCAAGTACTCAACTTCAGAGATACCAAAATCAAATTTAGAATACTTGAGGAAAAGTTTGTGCATGGAGAGGAGATGGAGAACTTGATCCACATGGGTGAGATGGGCTTGCCATGTTTTACTAACACAAAGTGACGGAGGAAAGGACAAAAGACATGATTCATGAGACTTTGAAAAGTGGAGGGGGGATTACAGAGACCAAAGCGAATAACCCAGAATTCATAGTGGCCTCATGAGTGCTAAATGCAGTCCTGGGAATGTCTTCCTCTTTCATACGTATCTGTTGGTAGCCAGAATGGAGGTCAAATTTGGTAAAGTATTGAGACCCACTGAGTTCATCCAGAAGGTCATCTAGGATAGGAATGAGAAATTTTTCCTTGATGGTAATTTTATTAAGGGCATGAAAATCAAGACACATGTGCCAAGTTCCTTCCTTCTTGAGGACCATGACAATGGGGGAATAATAGGGGTTGGTACTGGGACAAATAACACCTGCTTCTATCAATTCTTGGATAATTTTCTCAATTTCATTTTTTTTAGCAAAGGGATGATGATAAGGGTGCACATTGGGAGGAATACTTCCTGAGATTAAAGGAATGGAATGGTCATGGTATCCATGTGAGGGGGGAAGGCCCTGGGGAGTTTGGAAAACAATGTAATGTTGGGAAAGGATATATTGAAGGTTGGGGTGCACAGAGGGAGTGTCAAATGCTTGAATGGAATGGAGTTGAGCAATGATTCCAGAATTACCTTTTTTGAGTAGATTTTCCATGTGGTGGGAACTGATGATCTCCAGAGAGCCTATTGTAATGCATTGTAATTTATACCAGTTTCCTTCTAATTGGAATTGCATGGTCAAATCCTTAAAATCCATGGTTATGGGGCCTAAATTTCATAGCCATTCAACACCAAGCACAATGTCACAACCACTCATTGCAATAGAAAACATGTGAGATTTCAATTTATACTGACCAATTTGTAGGAACACATTTTCACAACATCCCCCACATTTCATGGAACCACCATTGACAATCATGATTTGAAAATTGTTGACAACACAGATATAGTAATTGATTTCTTGGTCAAGGCGGAAATGAATGAAATTATGAGTGATGCCACTATCAACTAAGATGATGACTTTCATGTGCTTAATGTAACCAATCAATTTGAGGTTTTGGGGAGCAGGAAATCCAGTTAGAGCATTCACTGAAATCAGTGGTTCAATTTCAGGAGGATCAAATGGAGGCGTAATATCATTTGTAGGGGGTAGCGTTGCCTCAAGAAAAACATCAGCATCTTCATCAGAAACATCCTCTGAAATGGACATAAAAAGTTTATTTTCTTTACATTTGTGCCCAGGAAAGTATTTCTCATCACAATTATAGAAAA
>JZKD02S1643303.1:82672-98882 GCA_000966675.3 Picea glauca
GTGATGTCCATGAGGACTTGTGATAAGTGGTTGATTTGTTCCAATTGATACCAATGTTTGGAGTGGATTTATTCCTACAATAGGCATGCTTAACCATTCGATTATTTGTTGATTTTTGGAATCCAATATGGGTTGATTCATTGTGTGATATATTGATGATTATCGGTTGATCTATTCTAGTTAAGTTGTGACTTAAGAATTTACAAGAATGGAAACCTTACTCAATTTCAAGATTATTAATGGTAAAGGGGGGTTCTAGTGGTATTCCTTGGGGATAGTATTGGTTGTACATATTGTACATTTGTGGATAGGTTGATAATGGATGTGATATATAATGAGATATTAATATATTGGTGATCTTTTGCATTTGTACTTTGTACTTAATCTTGGATAGTGGATCTTTCATGTTGTATTCTTCAAATATGTACTCTTATCTTTTAGGATTTGTCATTGAAGAAGGGTGTGGAAGAGCCAAATTGGATATGGGTTCAAAACCTATGGTGGTGGAATCATTGTTTGATTCCAAGCTTGCAACCGCTAGGAGTATTGATGAGTACTAGTGACAAGATTGTTGGATTCTCTTAGGTAGAGGTAATTGATTATGATTATACTCTTGCTCCTAGATTCACTCAAGAAGATGGAGGTGACCTTGTTGATATTGTTTCTTTGGTTTCTAAAGGTTTTGAGTTGGATGAGGGGAATTCTCATTACCATATTTGTGATAACCCTTATGGGTTTTTATTACTCTTACCACAAGCTAAGTGTTTCAAGATAGATGAGTTGAGATATATGAAAACATTATTTTCTAATTTTGATAGATTTGATACACTTGTATTAGTCATGTTGGATATGTTATTATATTTGTAGGATGTCCTAAAAACATATTAATGTTGTACAAATATATGTTGGCATGTGATGATGCTTAAGGGATGTTGAGATTTTGACAGGTTATTGTTGATGTCTTCCTTGTTTTGGAGTGATTTCGAATTTCGATATGAACTAGTGTTAAAGGGTTATATTCCTTCAATTTCACAAATGGTCGTTATTCTTTTGGAGACCCTAGTAGAAACAAAGAGGGATTAGCTTTGTTTGGTGGTGTAAACCAAGAGGCTTTGTTGTATTCTCCTTGCATGTTCACCATCCAAGGGATGAGTTACAAATTGTCTAGTTGACACTTGGAGGGAGACACCTCTGTGAATATTAATTGCTTAGATGTTTATATGCATGGACATGTACTTATGGGTGTGGATCTTGTAGATTAGGTAGGATGTTATATCATGATGGAGGATAATTCTTTAATATTTTTGGAGGCACTAGATTTATAGGTTGTAAATTTAGAGGGAGATAATTGGTGTTACAAAAAACACTTTCTCATAAAGAGGGAGTGTCAACTTTTGTGGTTACTCCAAAAGTTTTTTCACCTTGATATGAAAGTGTTATGTCTCTTAGCCCCATGATGATGCTTCATGGACATATGGATGTATCAATTTGGGTGGATTCTTGACCTTGGTTAGAGTGCCAGCATGGTGCCCTTACTTAGGAAGGTGTTACCCTAATCAATATGATGACTAACCCATTGGGTGGACACAATGGGGGATTTTATTGCTCTATTAGGAGAGGTGCATAACTAGGAGGAGGATAATTGGTCACTTAACCCTTGGAGCTTAGGAACATGTGATATATGCCTTGGAGGTTAAACACTTGACTTGGGGATGCTTGGGTTGAGGAGAATACTTCATAGAGGTTGGCTTTGGACATATACACATATGTTTAGGAGGATAATTAGATATTAGTGACCACATTAGCACACATGAGAGTATCATTGGGAACATGAGAGAAGATGTGGCACAAATTTAATAGAGGGGCACCTTGTGTGAAGACACTTGGATACCAAACCACCTTGGAAGAGGGAGAATTGGACTGGAAACTTGTTGGATAGTGCACCATCTTAGAAGAGTATCATTGAGCCCAAGGAGGATCATGCTTAGAGGGTGTTTCACTTTAGGGATTGGAAAAAAAATAGTTTAACACATGTCCTTATATTATATATTTCTCCATGCAGGGTTTCAATGTTGGTTACTTGTATGGCCTTATGTCCGTGTTTCTTTATTAACCTCCCTCACCAACTTTATATACAAAGGAAAGAGATAAATCTTGTATTCATTATCATCCTTGTACTATATTCTTTGTATTATCTTGGATAAGTCTTGTGGGGAGAAAGATGCTAAGGTTCATGATACTAGGGTTCATAAGGAAACCCTAGGAGAAGACATGAAGAGAGATAGATGTCTTAAATGTTCATGGAGAGATTTACCTTGTGTGATTCTTGGTATTTCTCTTGTAATCTTAGTGTTTGTACTATGCATGTCAACTCTCGAGAATAAAATGACATTGATTATGATGATGTTTATTAGTATTGAACATGGAAAGAATATCTTGATTATTGTTGATATTGGTGTGTTTCCTTTCTTGGAAGAAGACTCAATTATTATATCTTTAATGTCTCGTGGAGATCGTAGTGATTGTGTTGAAAGGCCTAAGGTTCAAGAAATCAAACCCTAGGATGGACATGTAGATTTGGATGATAATGATAGGGTTGGTTTTCCATGTAATAATCTGATGTAATATGGCTAGGGTTTGTAAACCCCGATGAAGACAGGGATGTGAGTGTGATACAATCTTGTTTCATGTGCCAAGAAGGACTTGTCAATGTCGATGCTAGAATGTAGAGGATCTTAGGTGGAGTGACCAACTTTGGTTGGAAGTGATTCCTATCTAGGAGGAGTATGTTGCTAGGGTTTTCTTACGGTTTTTGTAATTAGGGTTTGGAGAGCTTGACTTATAATAACTTTGTGATAAAATTTTGGTATGTATGTGTAATTCATCTTATATATATATATATATATATATATATATATATATATATATATAAGAGAGATGAATTTTCTCATTGTCCAAATATTGTGTACTCATAGATTTGATTTTCATTGTATGTTATCTTCTTGATTGAGTGTATTTCATCCCTTGCTCATGTTGATTTGAAATAAAATATAGTTGAATTGGTTAAGTGATTTAAAACATATCTAGAAGATGAAGGAGCATATTTTCTCTTGTTATAATCTATTGTAATAAAGTTATTTTATATATGTTATATGCTTGAAAAGTGTGTCCTAAAGGTTGTACCTTGTTGGCATTGAAGTACACTTATATGGTATTTATTCTCTTAAGTTGTTGGATGATTTGGGTTGAAATGAATTAAAGTAATAGTTGTTGTAATTGAATATTGTATGTCATCCCTAAGGCTCAAAATTCATAGAGAATAGATCTAGGAAACCTCGAGTAAATGACGTAAAATTTTATAATTTAATTAATTGTCCAATTATCAAAATTTCTACACATAGTAGCCCTATCCTTTTGTGCAATGATATTTTTTGAGAATGCATCATTATCACCCTCTCCATTGTTCCATAATATAGCGATCACATGAATTTTCTCTTTGTCTATGGAATTTTGTGCTCCACACGATGTGTGTCCATGACAATGATAGTATCATGCATTTCCTTACCTATGGTGAGGTCCCAAAACACAAAACATGTGGAAGATTGGTGATTCCTTATTTAAACAACATCTTGGAGGGTTTAAAAATGATTCATCTCAAAGACCTGAAGCAATTATAATACCTAAAGGACTATGCATTGCCTTCAAAATGCACAATGGAACTCATATTCAAACACACACATACAATTCATTAATGTTGTTGAGATGGAAATAGAAGAGATTAATTTCAACCACAAGAACATAAACAGACTATGAATCCTTGATTTTATTATTTATTTCAGAATGCCTCTATTTACAATGTAATCAGCCAATACATCTTTCCTCACCAGACCATAACTTATTTACTGTGTTGTTCTTCTACATATTATATCATCTCTTCTCGATCTTATTCTTGGTGATTGTCTCAGTCGCTTCCAATCAACCTGAGGGAAACCTTCCTTTATTTTGTCTTGAATAAAACCCTACATATTCCTTCCCCCCTTCTTTTTATGTCATTTCTATTAGCTTATTTGTTTCCTCTTCTGTTGGGAAGATGAATAGTCACGCTTGTTCGGTGCCTAGGTGTTTTCCAATTCGGTTGTGTTTCCTCTTCCCTCACCAATGATTCTCACTTGGCGTTTAATATTCATGAGCTACATGGACTGAGTTTGGAATCAGCACATTGAGTTGCATCATTAAGTTTCCAGTGTAAATCTTGTAGCGTGGAGTCGCAACATAGGAGTTACAGTGAGTTGCAGCACCAATCATCTAGTGTGGAGTTGCAACAAGTTGTTGAACCAATCCTATAGCATGGATTTGCATCATAGGAGTTGCAGCATAGGAGTTGCACTGAGTTGCAGCACTGTTAATTTTATTAACAAGGAGTAATAGCACGATCTACCGAGTAGAGTTGCAGCCACCCTTATTCATCCTAAATTAACGTGTACATAGTTTGAAATGTTTTTGGGTGATGTGGATTGCCCAGAACCAAAGATTCTCCTGCATCAGACACCCTTGGTAAGAAAAACATGAGCTCCCAACTCATGCTATTGTTTCTCAAGAGGATGAAGAGTTTCACAGTTGCCTTATTTCTTCTTCGGAAACCCATGATGCATCCTCAAATCCTTTGTTTTTCCATTTGACCAAATATTCTAGATATTACTTGTTGCGAGTTTTTCTACCAATCCTTGTGGCCAAAATTTCTTCCACTTCCTCAACTTGCTTGACTGGTATTTTCTCTCATCCATATAGATTACTTTCATCATCACCATTTTATCCTTCATGGAATTCATACAAATAAACAACATTGAAGGTTGGATATATATCGAACTTGTTTGGAAGTTCCAACTGATAAGCAATATAGGAAATTTTCTTCAAGATTCTGCACGGTCCTATTTTTTTATACTTACATTTATTATAAGTACCTCTGGGAAATCATTCCTTTCTCAAGTGAGCCATGAATAAATCAACTTATTTAAATATTTTTCTTTTACTACAGGTGTCTCCTCTGTTTATGCTTGTTATTTCTTTCATGTAGTTTATGCTTCACCTACTCATGCAATTCTTGCATAATGTCTGCAAAATCACTGGAATCAACACTCCTTTTATCTTCTAGATCCAGAAAATCATCCAATTATACCACCCCTATGGGTGACCTGCCATAAACAATTTCGAATGGGCTCTTCCATGTAGATATGTTCACTTAATCGTTGTAAGTGAATTCAGCATGTGCTAAAACTAAATCCCACTGTCTAGGATTTTCTCCACTCAAATTTCTTAATAAATTCCCTAAACTTCGGTTAACCACCTCGGTTTGTCCATATGTTTGCAGATGATAAGTTGAACTATATAGAAATTTAGAACCAAACCTTTTCCAAAGTGTCCTCCAAAAGTGACCAAGAAATATCATGTCTTTGTCTGAAGTAATAATCCTCAGTAGGCCATGTAATTGTACCACTTCTATGAAAAACAAGGAAGACACTTCACTGGCATCACTTGTCTTCTTACATGCTACAAAATGTGCCATTTTTTAAAACGGATTTACTACTACCATGACATAATCATATTTATGTTGTGTCATAGGCAGTCCCAACACAAAATATTTGCTTACATCTTCCCATGGTATTTCAGGTACCGACAATGGAATGTAAAGTCTTGTATTCTAACTTCTACCCTTAATTAATTGACAAATTCTATAACACTCAACAAATTTCCTAACATCTTTTTTGATGTTGGGCCAAAAGTATCATTCTTTCACCAATGATGTGGTTTTTTCCATTCTACAATGTCCTCGTAAACCCCCACTGTGCAACTCTCTAATGATTTTCAACCATATTGAGCTTCGTGGAACACATAAATGTTGGTTCTTAAAAAATAATCCTTCTTGAATGTGCTACTCGAAGAATGGTGTTCAGTCCATACTCCATGGTTCTTTGCATGCCTTCCAAGCCTCTGCAAAATATGCATCCTCTTTATACAACCCTTTCACACATTCCAAACTTACCACTGCAACTGACATAGTATTTAGCAATATTGTCCTCTGACTCAATGCATCAACAACCTTGTTTGACTTCCCTGACCTGCGTTTCAAAACAAACGTATAACTTTGTAAAAAATCTACCCATTTAGAATGTTTCTGATTCAATTTATATTGGTTGTTAATGTATTGCAACACCTTGTGGTTAGTAAACAAAACAAACTCCTTTGGAAGTAAGTAATGTCACCACTTTTTGAGGGTCTGGATGATAGCATAAAATTATTGATCATAAAAAGAGCATTTCTTCCTCGTTTCATTCAACTTTTCACTAAAAAAGGTTATCAGTCTACCTTCTTGGCTCATAACTGATCCAATTGTTTTCCCACTTGCATCACAGTCTACTTGAAATACCTTATTAAAAGCTGGAAGTGCCAATAATATTTGTTGTTCTGTCACCTTATTTTTTAAATATTCAAATGAATTTGGTGTTGTTATTTTCCAATGAAATGTGCCTTTCTTCATCCATTCAGTAAGAGGCACACAAATCTTGTTGAAATTTTGAATGAACTTCCTATAGAAACTCGCCAATCCATGGAAACGTTGCACGTCAAAAGTGCATTTAGGTTTCTACCAATCAAATATTGATATTACCTTCTCGATATACATCTTCAAACCTTCTTTGGTAACCACAAAACCCAAGTATACAAGTTCCTTTTGGAAAAGCGTTCACTTCTTCAGATTTATCAGCAATGCTTCCTCTTTCAATCGTTGTAACACCTTGTTCACGTGCTCCATATTTTCCTCTCTGATCTTGTTGAAGATAATAATGTCATCTAAATACACAACAAAAAAATTTCCCAAAAATAGTTTCAAAACTTCGTTCATCAACCTCATGAATGTGCTAGGTGCATTAGTTAAAATCAAGGGCATAACTTACCACTCAAACAACCTATATTATGTCTTGAACATTGTCTTCCATTCATCACCTTCCCTGATCCAGATTTGATGATAACCACTCTTAAAATCAATCTTCCTGAATTACTCAACGCCACTCAAACAGTGCATGAGATCATCCATTCTCGGTAAAGGAAACATGTACTTAAAGGTGATTTTATTAATAGCCTATAAATATGTACACATCTACCACTCACCATTATTTTCCAGTGTCAAAATTGTTGGTAATGCACAAGGACTAAAACTGTCTCGAATTAACCCTTTGTCAAGTAAATCTTGTACTTGTATATTTACCTCTTCACTCTTTGTTGGATTCATTCAGTAAGGTGCTTTATTCAACAAACTCGACCCTAGTATTAGATCGATCATGTGTGAGATGCTTCTCAATGGGGGTAATCATGCTGGTAAATCATCTGCTGCTATTTCCTTGAATTCTTTCAACAAGTGTTGAATCTCAGTTGATATAAATTTATTTTCTCTGTCTCCTGAATCCTTTTTGGTATTATATCCAAACAACAACCATTATGTTTATGTTCTCTTAGAAACTCCTTAGCGGAACACAACATTATTCAACTCTTGTTTCCATGCATATTCTTGTTGTCACTGTCGTTCATAACTTTTTTGTTACTATTTTTCATCCCCTTGCTATTGTTACTATCCACATTATTTTTTTTATTGGTACCAACTTATAACGTTGACCATCCTTGAAAAATTCATATGAATTCTCCCCAACATCATGGAATACCTTTCTGTCAAACATCCATGGTCTCCCAAGCAATACATGTCATGCATCCATCTTTATCACGTCATATAAAACTTGTTTGTTGAAACTTTCAATCTGGAAACTCAATAAACATTGTTCAGTCACAGTTACATGATGTCCCATTTTCAACCATGAAACTTGGTACGGATTGGGGTGTGGAATGTATTTCAACTTCAATTTCTCCATTACTTCAGTGGATACCAATTTTTTTGTACTCACTGTTGGTTGTGGAGCCTGATTATCTTCCTGATTCAAAGGTATTTTTTTTTAGCCATGTTTATACCCCATGAAGACTGTACATCCCTCCACGTGGGGGGGTTGCAAGGGGGGCTTTCCCCCCCTGCGGGATTCGGGGGGTTCATCCCACCAGTTAGGGGGTTCGGGGGAAAATCCCTCAAAGGAAAAATTGCCTTGTAAATGTATATTATAATTTCATAGTAAATCTGGACCGTTGATTTTAAGGTTGCAGATCTAATGATAGACGTTATGTTAGGGTTTTTTTTCCCTAGAATGCAACCCTCTTTTATGAGGGAATTGTGTTGTGAATATTGTATTCTGAGAGAGGATATTGTGAGAGAAATAAGAGGAAGTTACATTAGGTGTGTTTTAGGTTGTATCCATTCATTTTGTTGGATAATAAAAAGGAAGGACCTGGAAATTTCTCTGGTGGACGTAGCCCACACTGGGTGAACCACATATATCTATGTCTCTATTGTATTGTGTATCTTTTGTGTTTTATTTCTGCATTTGTTTTATTTTATTGTTCCATGATCCTATTTTTCTAACAACTGGTATCAGAGTGAGAGGTAACTCGCAGGAAAAGAGGGTTCCTGGTTCGAGTGGGAGCAATGGAAAAAGATGGAAAGTTTAGGGTCAAGAAATTTAATGGCCAAAACTACCAGTTATGGAAGATGCATATGGAATATTATTTATATCAGAAGGATCTATTCCTACGATTGGGTGGAATAGAAAATAAGTCTACGGCCATGAAGGACGAAGAATGGGAGGTTCTTGATAAAAAGGCACTAGGAACGATACAACTGAGCCTGGCAGCATCGATGGATTTCAATATTTCGAAAGAAAAGACAACGAAGGAGATGATGGATGCATTAGCTAAACTGTATGAAAATCCCTCGATGTCCAATAAGGTATTTCTAAAGAAGACATTATTTAATATGAAGATGTAAGAAGGTGGGTCTGTTGCAGATCATTTAAATGAATATAATATGGTTACTAATAAGCTAATTTATGTAAAAGTGGACTTTGATGATGAGGTTAGGGCTCTTATAATTTTGTGCTCATTGCTAGAAAGATGGAATGGCTTGGTCATGGTTGTAAGTAACTATGTCTATGGTTCAAACACTTTAAAATTTGATGATGTTGTTGGTGTTATCCTTAGCAAGGAAATGCAACGGAAAAGTATAGGTGATACATCAGGTAATTCATTAAACATGGAGAAGATGGGAAGAGAGGTGCACACTTTTCCCAAGGAAGTGTACTTGTTGAAATTTCCAAACTCACATGAAAGATATGTTTCCACAATGGGGAATCTTCCTTCACTTATATTAGACTTGTCCTATCAACATAAGTGTCTATTGGCACTACAAGTCTGACCTCTCTAATTCACTTTATAATTAATATTAACCAAATTAATTATCTTTTACCTGTATTACTAATCACATTAAGGTGGGGCCAACCTGTACCCTTTACATGACAATTAGGGTTACAGGAAGGTATGAATCTTGAACAATATATCAAGGGATATGATACACCCATTAGTGCTCATCCACTAGGGGCACATCCATAGGGATTTCCATATATTTGGATCACTGCATTACACAGAAGAACCACTTCTTCACACGTTCACCTGTGCTCATCCACAGGCACGTCCACTCTATAGATCTTCTTTACCACTACCTCACACGGGAGAATCATCTGGAGTTTCTCATCAACTCTGTTGCTCAGAAGAGGATAATACATCATCTTAATTTATGTTCACATGACAGTGCACCCAACACTTTGGGATTTCACACATTCACCTTGTGCTCAGCCATAGGCACATCTAACTCAACAGATCGCCTTTCCCATTGGAAAATCATCTGGAGTTCTTCTCAACTCTCTGAATGGAGGAGGTCATCTCTACATTCCAGCTCTGTCTCAGGTAGGAACCATGTACCCTTCTTAGGGGCTTTCTCTCAAGTTTGTAAGATGGAGAAAGACTCACATCGCTGCAATGATCCACATCTCACATGTTTGTAAGTTGGAGAATGTCTCACATAGCTGCAATCATCAACAAAATAGAAGAGATTAATTTCAACCACAAGAAAATAAACATGTTGTGAATCCTTGCTTTTATTATTGATTTCAGAATGCCTTTATTTACAATGTAATCGAGAAATACATCTTTCCTCACCAGACCAAAACTGATTTACTATTCTTTTCTTCTGTTGATTGTATCGTCTCTTCTCGATCTTGTTCTTGGTGGCTATCTCGATCGCTTCCAATAAAACTGAGGGAAACCTTCCTTTCTTCTGGCTCAAATCAACCCCTACATCTTCTGTTCCACCTTATTTTTATGTCATTTTTGTCCACTGATTTGTTTCCTCTTCCATTGGGAAGATGACTAGTCATGCTTGTTCGTTTTTCAATTCGGTTTTGTTTCCTCTTCCCTCACCATTGATTCCCACTTAGCATTTAATATTCATGAGCTACGTGGACTGATTTTGGAATCGGCACGTTGAGTTGCAGCATCAAGTTTCTAGTGAAAATCCTATAGTGTGGAGTCAACATAGGAGTTACAACAAGTTGCAGTACCAACCTTGTAGCATGGAGTTGCAGCGTAGGAGTTGTAACACCGATCTTGTAGCATGGAGTTCTAGCATAGGAGTTGCAGCGAGTTGCATCACTGTCAATTTTCTTAACAAGGAGTAACAACACGAGCTGCTGAGTAGAGTTGCAACCACCCTTTTTCATCCTAAATTAACTTGTACAAAATTTGAAATGATTTTGGGTGATGCAGATTTCCTAGAACCAAAGATGCTCTTGCATCACAAATTATTCATCCCCCCTCCCCATCTCCAATTATTTCTCTAAGGAAAACCCAAGAAATAAGGTCTAATTATGGATATCCTAATCCAGTAGTTAATCCTACTTCACATACCCTTCTATATGCCCATCCTTGCTAATGATATGTACCTATGGGTTGATTACTCTACTAGAAAGACTAGGTTCCTCACCTCTTGGATTGGGACCTTCTTCCCCCCTAGCTTACTTTTCCTAATCCCTTGGTCAATTATGTACCTAGCTATCATTGGTTGTGCGCATGGTGGTATTTTTCTCACACTCCAATATTGGTTAATACAAGATGTCACCTTTGTTAAGCTCTTACCTCATGTAGAACAAACTGTGAAAGTTTAAGCTATTATTAGGTTACCTTTCTATTTACTAGATAACAATAGCATAGACAGGATCATTGAGAGAAACACAATCACAAGAGTACAAAAGAATTTATCCTGGGAAACCCTCAAGGGGAAGAAAACCCAACAAAAATTCCTTAATATAGATAGCCAATGCAATGCCAAGATAATGAACCAAACAACACATAAATTCCTCTCCCAAGGATGTGCCTATCTCTCTCTTCCTTCTTTCGGCAACTGGTAACTGCAGCTTCCTTCAATACTTGCGCACTAGATGAGTGAGCTGAGAGTGTGTCTAAATGAGGCACTGGCCTCTCTTATTTATACAATTCTGGCATGTGTGGAAGTGTCTCTTCACTGGCAGGGCCGACTTCTTCTTATGGGTGGTTATAACCACTTTAATATATTTTGGCTGAGCCGACTTCTCATTCTGGGTGGTTATAACCACTTTAATATATTATGGGGTTGTCTTTTCATTTAGCCTATTACAATTAGGGTTTGACCAATTCGCAAAAGGGGATTTGGTCAATTACAATGCCTAACATGATCAATCCACAAAAGGGGATTGATCTAATCAATAATAAATATATTTTATCTTTATCCACAAAAGGGGATAAGAATATTCNCGCAGAAGAAACTCTTTCTTTCTTTCGTCTTCATGAAAAAGATACTTCTTTCTTATCTTCACACAGAAGATATCTTATATTCACACAGAAGATGCCTTATCTTCACACAGAAGATATTCTATGAGTTTTGTCTTTCCTTTTATCTTCTCTCTTCTCTTGTAGTCATATATCTCACCCATCCACTGGGGAGGACTACTCCCTTAGCTTCACTCCTAGTCATCCCACATGAACTAGAGAAGATAATATGTTAGCATGGGTAAGACTAGACTCCCTTTCCATGATCCACGCAGGATCACAACACAAACCTCAAGAGCCAACTAACCATTCCACATGGTCAAGGTTTGTGTTCCAAGCTACTCAATCCTTGGCCAGAGGAGAGTATATGCACGTTGCCCCTTGGAGAAACATACACATTCCTCTCTACGAGGGTTGTCACACCCCTCTCTACGAGGGTATTCTAGCATGTCCCTAGAGCATCCAAAACTCAACACTTGGACAAAGGCCAACCTTGGCAAATTTCTCATTCCCCTTCTCTACGAAGGTCTCTTCCTTCTCTACGAAAGTCTAGCTATGGGATCCAAAAAAAATCTCTTGTGGTCCAAAATCATTCAATGGTATAATACCATGCTACCCATTTGTTGGGCATCATCCATCTACTAGATAACTTTCATCTTGATCAAAATATATGGGCACCATCCATTTGCTTTCCTAACTGCATCAAATCACGATCTTCTATTTCTAACTCTGACACATAGCTCCCTCTTGCACCAAACTAATAGTTTCTAATCATCATCCTTGAAGTTCTCTTCTGTAATATCATGGGTGCCTTCTTGAGTTCGCATATTTATTTCTTTCCATATTCATACTGGATCAACCTGCTCCCTCTGCATCTATAAGAATGGTACTGGTGCAACCTATAGTTACCTGCATCTCATCCACTATATCTGAGTATCCATCTTTTTCTTCATCTTGAATATTTTTGCTCTGCATCTTTAGGAGCCTCCTTCTCCTATATCAATACTAGATATTGTCTGGTCTTTACTGACTGTCACCATATCATACGTCCTTCTTGTGTTGTCTAACTTCTGCAAGTCACAGCATAATTTCTTTCTTCCGAGACTTGTAAACTTACTTACAGTATGTTTTCTTTTTCACTCTCATGAGTGATCATACATGAAATAAATGTTTTATCTCTTTCTTCATCCTCTTCTTTGATACTTCCTTCATAAGTATGCATAGATACTGAAATAAAACGAGGTTAATTAACATTCTCACAAAAATCTAACTTGTAATGATAAAGCATTAAAGTAAACAAGATATTAAGAATAAACATGAATACTTATCTTTTGTTTTTGTATGGGGGGGCTCCACAGACTCCACCATTTGTTATCTTTCTTCACATCAACTATCTTCAACTTAAAGTACATAATCCTTAATTTATGCTAAAGCTTTCTTTGAGGGAGGAGATTCCTCTTCCTTTGCCACATGTTCTTGATGCTTTCTTTTCCCTTTTCCTTGAGGACAGTCATAAGAAAAGTGTCCCAACTTTTGACAGTTGTAGCATCTAATCTTTGAAACATCTCTCTTCTTATCTAGAACTCTTACATAGTTAGCTTCTTTATTGTTCTTCCCGAAGGAACTTCTTTTTTTCTTTTGAACTGTAAGAGCTTCCTCTTCATCGACAATTAATCTCTTCTATTGGTCTGCAAGTCTAGATTCTCCGCGTGTGCAATCTGCCCATAACTTATCAAACTTGGGTAACTTGCTTATTGCACACACTCCTTGTACAAAAGGAATCCAAAATGTTGGAAACCCATTTAGGGTTTTGGTTACGAGTTCTTTGTCACTAATGACATATCCAATAGCTGCAAGCTGATCTCTGATCTGAGAATCTCTCATAAGATAGGATGTGATAGATTCTGAGTTGTCCATCTCCATATTACGAAGTTGATTTCTTAATGTAAGATTCCGACTAATGTATTTTCTTTCATATAACCTGTTGAGTGCTTCATACATTTGCCTTGTTGTCTGTAGTTCATATATATGAGGGATCAAGTGATCCTTTACTAAATCTAACACGATTCTTTTTGCTTTCTTTTCATTCTTCTTATGCTTGGTCTTTTGATCTTCTTCCTCTGGTTCTAGTACACCCACTGTAACATGTTCTAAGAGATCATTCTCGTCTAGAATCATCTGCAACCTATGCTTCCAAGATCTAAAGTTTCTAGATCCTTCCAGCCTATCTTCTACCCTCATGTTGGTAGCCATTCTTTCTTGTAGAAGAAACCATAGCCCTCCGGGCTATAGAAATAATAAAAAAATCAAATTACTTGGATCTGAAAACTGAACTCGCCAAAAGATTCGTTGGACTGAGGCGAGTAGCCTGGTGTGTTTAGATTTCAAAAAATCCAACTTTTACCCCTCCAAACTTGATATGTGGATTTTTGGACTGGTGCTTTTGGTTTTCTGGTACTTCTAGTACACTGGTACACTGGTACTTCCGGTACTTTGTGAAAACTAGGGTTTCACTTTCCGAAAGATCTAGCCACTAAAAAAGTGCGCTGAGGATGCCAAAATGTTCCTTGAGGTAGGGTGCACCTTTCTAGATGGTTTTGAGGTTGAAAATTTTCTTTAATAAAAAGCCCTAATTTCCATGTACGGCAACAGTGACATTTTTCTTTTTCCCGTGAAAGATGCTCTCTTCAGCTTAGCTCTGATACCATGTTAAAGTTTAAGTTATTATTAGGTTACATTTCTATTTACTAGATAATAATAACATAGACAGGATCACTGAGAGAAACACAAACACAAGAGTACACACGCATTTATCCTAGGAAACCCTCAAGGGGAAGAAAACCTAGCAAAACTTCCTTAATATAGATAGCCAATGCAATGCCAAGATAATGAACCAAACAACACAGAAATTCCTCTCCCAAGGATGCACCTCTCTCTCCCTTCCTTCTTCCGGCAACTGGTAACTACAGCTTCCTTCAATACTTGCGCACTAGATAAGTCAGCTGAGAGTGTGTCTAAATGAGGCACTGGCCTCTCTTATTTATACAATTCTGGCACATGTGGAAGTGTCTCTTCACTAGCAGGGCCAACTTCTTCTTATGGGTGGTTATAACCACTTTAATATATTCTGGATGGGCCAACTTCTCATTCTAGGTGGTTATAACCACTTTAATATATTTTGGGGTCATCTTTTCATTTAGCCTATTACAATTAGGGTTTGACCAATCCGCAAAAGGGGATTTGGTCAATTGCAATGCTTGACATGATCAATCCACAAAAGGGGATTGATCTAATCAATAATAAATATATTTTATCTTTATCTGCAAAAGGGGATAAGAATTTTCTTTGTAGTTACACAATATTTTAACACAAACCTTTCTCAATTGTTGAATGATTTTCCAATATCATCATATTCTCTAACTTGTGGCCCTCAAATCCTAGTTCATCTTACAATTTTTTCCTTGTAAAGTTCAACAAATCTAACTGGTGTGGGGTCAACTCAAAAAATCGTATATCTCCCCAATCATATGATTTCAAATGTTATACATTCTTGTGAATAAATAAACCTTAAAAGTTATTATTTTGTTATGTTTATTGGGATCAATATCACTTGAAGCATGCACCATACTAACCATTAATTTTTTCCCTATCCTTCATCTCTAACATGAATTATAATGTACCTGGGGAGGATAATATGGGGTACCTAGGAAGGTACCTAAGTGAATAATGAATGTAATGTGGCTATAATATTGGAATAGGCCCACTATGTAATTAAAGGGAAATAATATGTCCATTGTATAATTAAAAGGAAATAATATAATAATAAGGGGTATTTGGCATAAGACCCTTATGAATACTCATGAGATATTATAAATACACATGAGTATCATTGTATTGGATGCTTGTTGGATTGTATTGTCTTGTAGCAAGCATGGATTGTGGAGTGATTCATCCCATAAGAAGTATTTGATGGTGTTACCCTGCCTTAACGGTTCTTATCTCTATATTATTGGTGTTGTTCATTGTGAATGTTTAATATCTTGGATGTTTTAGGGTTTATTTCTAAGGTTTTTATGGTGTATTCTCTCTTATATATTTGATGTTTTACTACATATATCCCTAACAAATCTGACCCAAATCTAGTCATCAATGCATGACAAGGAATTCCTTTTGTAGTAGGTTTCTAGAAAATAAATGTAACGTGATTGTTTTGAGTGTGTCTTGTGCAACATTAAATGAAGGCTTTGAAACTAGATACTATAACCACATTAATGGTTCCATGAATTTACTCTTTGAATAACCCACTAAATGTTGATACTGAGAGGGGGGTGAATTAGTATCAAGTACAATTTAAAACCTTTTTCAACTTATAATTAAACCATTCAACTATATCCAATGAGAAATGAACAATAGTATAAGAGTT
>JZKD02S1643303.1:98892-118793 GCA_000966675.3 Picea glauca
TATAACTATATTATTATGAATTTCTTTTATATTATTATGAGTTTATTTTCTTAAAAAAATTACCGTGATGACATATTTTACAGAATGAAAAATAATTATTTTATTATATAATTATAACTATATAACTATGATATATAATATTTGTATGATCAAATTTCATCCCAGTGAAATAAAATAATACTATAAAAATGAATGGGATGGAATAAAATAATACTATAAAAATGAACCTATTACGTAGCTCATGGCATAGTTTTGACCCATAAATTGTTGCCCATTCTAGTCACAATCTACAAACAATGATAGTTTACCACAAACACTTGGACTACCTCTTAACTTAGCTCTTCCTGAAAGGAAAAGTGTTTGTTGTTAAATCGTAAAATTAATTATGAAACCAAAGGAAATCTTCTTGTTAACTCAAACGTTAATGTGAAACTAAATAGAATCTTCTTGTTAAATTAAATCTTTTGAAACCAAACAAAATCTTCTTTAAATCTTTTAAAACAAAATATTATTTTGTTTGTTGTTAAAAAGAAATATTTCTTTATTGTGTCATTTGAATATATGTCCTCTTAAACAAAATTTAAAAATCAATAACAACTAATTAATTATGACATTAACACATAATATTAATTAATTATTTCATTAACATATTATGTTTTTTTATATGGTCATCCAGGTGTAGAATATATTGTGATGGAGTATTATGTGCATTCTATGATGTGAAGTTACCAGAAACCTATGGGGACATCAAAAATTCAACCATGTTTTGGGTTGGTGTGGCTTAAGATGTCCTTGAGTTGTGCTTTCTCAAGCCACGGGCTAGTCATGCAAGTTATGGGCAAACTAGCAAACAAAAAAAATGTTTTTTTTATATATATAATTGAATCTATTTCTATATTTAGAAATACAATTTAAACAACAAAAATTGTAATTTCATACAAATCCTACGAGAAATTGTTAAATCTGTAAATTTGAGTGATTAACTCTATATAATTTGAGTACCCCTAGATGAGAGCACTAAATCCATTTCTATATTAAAAATGCAATTTAAATAACAAAAAAATATTATTTTATACATATTTATTCCAACCAAAAAAACAAAACTTAAAACAATCACACAACATCTTAATCAACCAAATAACCACATTAACACTTATGTTACATTATTCAACACAACAACAAATAACCACATTAACACTTATGTTACATTATTCAACACAACAACAAATAACCACATTAACACTTATGTTACATTATTCAACACAACAACAATTACTTATGATGTTAATAAGTAATCTAACTCACATTAGTCAACACATCATGGATTAATAATGTACCAAACAAGAATTTTATTACTTCCACCGGTTTTTATTTATGGCATTATCATTTACGATGTCATGCACTTTGTGAACGATCCACAATATAAACATAAAGTGTTGGCTAATGCCCATAAAATAGAAAATAAATCCTCATACTTAATGTGATGTGTTGATATTATACATGTGATATTATGTTTCAAATGTTATTTGATGCTATATGTGAGCTTAGGCAATGTGTTGATATTATACATGTGATATTATGTTTTAAATGTTATTTCATACTATATGTGAGCTTATGCAATTTAGGAAGCGGAGAGCGACGTGCTGGTAGTTTGGGAGGGGAGGAACGATGTGGCACCTGCCACCCCCTCTTTCCCACGGTCGTTTTTGGTTTGTTTCTTCTATTTTTTAATTTTATTTTTTTTTAATATAATTTTTGTTTTTTATTTTTTAATTTTTATTTTTTTTATTTGTATTATTATTTTAGTTTAAAATTATTTTTTTTTAAATTATATTTTTTTTATTTTAAAATAAAATATTTTTTAGAAAATAAATTTTTAAAAGTAAATAAAAAATAGTAAAATTAAATTTTTTTTTTTTTTTGAATTTAAAAAAAAAATAGTGAAATTAGTAATATGTTTCTTAATGTTTTTCGAGCACAGAAACAAAATTCTAAAGAATCATAAGTAATCATTTACCCTCTTAAAGTCCGATAGACAAATTAGGTCTTAGTGGACGTTAATCATCATCATCATCATCATTAAAATAATTTTAATATTTTAATATATTAAAATCTCAATATTTAAAAAAAGTTTTATATGATGTTATGTATGAAGTTGACGTAAAGCTAGTGAAATCAGTAATGTATTACTGTACCAAAATAATTTTATAATATTAAAATCTTAATATTTAAAAAAAAATCAATATGTTATGTGATGTTATATATGAATTGAGGTATTTAAATTGAAGTAAAGATAGTGAAATTAGTAGTACATTCTTGTATCAAAATAATTTAAAAATTACAATATTTAAAAAAATTCTATATGTTATGTGTACCAAAATAATTTTAACATATTAAAATTTCAATATTTAAAAAAATTCTATAGGTTATGTTATGTTATCTATGAATTGAAGTAGTTTAAAAGGGGGTTATTTTTTTTTTTTTTATTCTAGAATATAATAAATATTTTTCTTAATGATTTTTTAAGCTTTTAAAAGTTATTAAAAAATTAAACATAGTGATATTGGTGGGATTATTATATCAAATTAGTTTTTTAAATATTAAAATTTAAAGAATGACTACACATACTACACCTTTATCTACTCTGCATGCTTCTAGTGTTACTCCTATTATTGGTGTCTCTACTTTTTCTTCTAGTGCTTGTGCTTCTACCCCTACCCCATTGATATGATGATACCCCTATTTCAGCTACCAATCATCATCCCTTTTAGTCATAATTGTCAATAGCACTAACTCATTAACTACCAATATAGGCATGGGTGATGAACTTGTTGTGTTGAAGGGGTTAAATATTTGTGGTAATTACTAATCCCTCGAATTATTTTGATCCTTATACAAAATAATATTTTTATGTTGATTTTATAAATCTAATTGTAATATATGATTGCATTGGTACTGAGTTGCAAAAGAATGTGTTTATCTTTTTTCATGCCAACCATCAAAAGTGGCTATAAATACCAAAATGACAGTGTGAAAAAGAATTGGTTGATTACATGGACTAATATTCAACCACGGGCAATTTCTTCGATGGCATTGAAGTATTTGCATAAGATGTGGGACACCTACCATTATTTGCAGAAGATGTGGGACACCTACCATGTAGACGATGTGGGACACCTACCACACAAACCTGCAACACTACTTAGATTATGAGAGTAATCCCATGAATATGTGTCACCATTTCTATGTTTTTTTTATAAAACATCAAAACTCATATTTGCCTTGAGAATTTCAATATGTAGTCAAAGACAAATAGTAAAACTGTTACATTTTTACTTATATATATTTTTAAATTGGTCATTTACTATCTTGTATTTGTTTTTTATTTGCATTATATTCTCAAAATTGATAGAAAATGATATACATGTGCCACAAGGTTTTTGGTGTAAAAGCTCACAACCAATATAACCAAATATGGCTACATCGCACTCCAAATACTACTGACTTCGTGGACTTGGGGATTTATTAAGTAAAATACATTAGACATGCCCTAAACTAGTATGAATCACAAAGGGAATTTGTCGCCTATAGTGAAGAACACCCCCCGCCACCCAACCAAAAAGGAAGACCCGCCATATCGATTGTCCTGTAACTTTTTATTTTTTCTTTTCTTTAATATTTTTCATAAACATGGTCTATATAGAACATAGTGGTTCCTATATAATTTTCTATATTTGTTTAGTCATAAATAACAATTTTAATTTATTTTTTATTTAATTAATTTTAAAACTTAACTATTTTACTCACATCTTTTGTGCAAAATTCATTTTTTTAATGCTAAAAAACAAGAAAACTAAAAATACTCTTTTGGAGAGAAGACATTGGAAAATTTAATGGTTGAAGGTTTGATAGTTTTTTTTTTAATTTGTAGGCACATACAGAAGTTGAAACTTCATTTAAAAAATGCAAGAAGCCAAATTATGTATGTTGAATTAACACTCTCTACCGAAAACTTGAAAACCAACTCTCAGCTTAAACTAGATGTCATTTTTACTCTAAAATTATATATTTTAGGTCTTAAACTCTGAGTTGAGAGTTTGTTTCAACTAAGTTGGTGTTGACTTCAACAAAGATTGTGTAATCTCTCAACCAAGTGTTGGTGTTGACTTCAACTCTTAGTCGAGAGATTGTATAAACTCTTGACCAAGAGTTGGTGTTGACTTCAACTCTCGGTCGAGAGATTGTATAATCTCTCAAGCAAGAGTTTGATTTCACAAAATATTCATGCTTCCTTGCCAAAAAATGTGACACATCTTCATGGAATTACCCTTGACCATCCTTCACTAGTGCCCAAAAGTAAGTGGGATGCATTATTGGAGGGTTCTAATGAGAAGAAATTTTTTTTTTAAATGGAGAAAAAAACTAAAAGGTTGGAAGGCTAGAAAGGTAATTATAATACAATATTAATTTAATAAATAATTTTTCATTTGACTTGACCAACTAAATAACATTAAAATGTAGCTCGAAATTTTTGATAGGCTTAAATACATGTACATAGAAGCCCACCAGGACTAGACTGGATAAGGTTGGACAACACAAAATTGACCTGAAGGATATGTCAAATTGAAAAGTAGATATGTAAACACTATAATTTGAAAACTTTCATTGTTGAATTATTCAACAATTATTAAAATATACATCAAAATAATTGTGCTATGTTATGATATGTAGTCAACTGAGTATGGCAAGATGTCCACCCAAGATAATCTAAAAATCACCTTAACTAGGGAATATAAATCTTTGGTCAAATTTATGCAAAGCAAGCACAAAATACTTTTACTATGAATGTGGAGGTGAATAAGTGAAATATATTTCAAATGGTTAATTGTAAAATTGTTTAGGGTTTATGTAATATAAAATATTTATAAATGTTATTGCAAGAACATGAATATATTTTTATAGATGGTGTGTTGTTATTGAGGGTATTGGTGGTGGTGAGCCAAAGGTTCACCCTACCACTATGTTTATAACAAGTACTAATCACAATAATTATATGTATAATGAACTTTACTAAATTGGAAGTTTCATACAATTATAAATTACATGTTTTATGTTTATATAATATGAACAAGGTGACTTATAAATGGTTTTCTTTTCTTCTGGAAGGGGGTCAAGTGAAAAGTTCCTCCTCACCCTTCTACCAATATGTGAGGAATACCATTATCCCCACTAAGTTGTCTCCATTATCCATCTATTTTCCCAAGGCCACATATACTACATATTCCTTTCTCATCCATGGCCTCCTTTTCCCAAGCAAAGAAAATTCCTTTCCCAAAAGAAAATTCCTTTCCCATAGCCAACCCCATTTTCTTCACCCCTATTCAAAGTGGTGTGCATGGAGGCATGTTTTGTGTTCCAACAACAACATCCATCAAAATAAGACCAACATCAAGAAGAAGATGACAACGTCATTCCTATGAACATTTTGAAACAAAAGAAACCTAGGAGGAAATAATGTATTAGGCATTAGTTGTATGATTGAAATGCAATGACATATAATTAGCATTTAATGATATTTTATGTTACTTTTGATTGGTATATATGACCTTATTTTAATTTTGTTTATATGTGATTATGATGTTTACGTGCATTGTTTTATAATTAAATTGGATATGGGGAAGTGAGAGTGATATGAGGAGGGGAGGGGCCATATGAGCTTACACCTTCTTGTGGTTGGCCTCATCAAAGAATAAAGCATTCGCAAATCCAATAGAAGCTCAAGGTAGTAAAGAAAGTGCCACATCATGAGCCAATCAATGAGCACAACCCTTAAATAGTTTATAATTAGGTTTTCATTGAGTTGTATATTTTTTTCTTTTTTATTGTATGCATATCAAATCAAATGGTAATCAATCTTTGCGACTTTCAGTGCAGGTGAATTTTGATGAAATGATGGATTATGAGATGGGTCAAAACTAGTACAAAGTTTTGCTACATGATATGTTCAATAAGCTCAACGTGAAGATTAGCTTGACATTGGATGTCAACTTTGAAATTGTGAGTGATACGGTTTTTGTAATTTTTCTTATTGTACTTTACAATGCTCTACCTCTTCTTATAATGAGAGATATGATTTATATTAGTGGTAATAAAGCTTAAGACAAAGAGATACATTACTTATATTTGTGCTAATAAATCTCAAATAGGTGATTCAAAACAACATTAGCCACATAGTGTATTAAATGTCCACCTAATGAGAAAAAGGTATAAGAAGCACAACTTTTTGCATACAAGTTCTCAACTTGTATTTTACATATTTTCCTTCAACTCTTATATGGAAAATTTTCCCACTAAAAATAATCTTTATCATTTACTCTTAATCATTTAGATTACTCTATTTAACATTTTTTTCTACTACACAATTATCAAAAGTTGAAATAATATATGCATTATATGCTCATGGACCTTTATCTTATAAGACTCATAAGTTATCATATCCATACGTTCCTTGAATTAAATTCCCCCACTAACAATTATTAGGAAGCATCTATGCACATAATAAAGTCCTTATCAATAGTAGGTACTTACATAATGGGTGTACATGTCAACAATAACCTCAACTTAGTGAAAGCTTCCTCACATTGATCTATCTAGAGGAATTTCTTCCATTTCGTTCCATTGATCAATTTAGACATTATCATTTCTAGTTAGGAAGCCATGTACACATGGAATTCACAGGACAAGCTCACATTTCTTCAAATCAACTTGAATCTAGTGTTCCTCTATGCCTCTAGAATTGTTTCTAAATGTTACAAATATTCCTCATTTGTATTATTAAATGTAGAATATCAAGATAACAATGATGAATGAATCCAAGTATGGACATGATGCCTCGTACATCATTCTTATAAATGTTTCCATAGAATTCCATAAACCAAATGGCATCACCAACAACTTGAACATACCTTTCAAGTCTTAAATGTGATCTTCCAATTGTGTTTGTCTTCGATCCACAATTGATGGTATCCAATCATTAGATACACCTCTTCCAAATAGCATTCTAGCTACAGTTGGTGTATATGGTCAATTATCCTCCGCAACGTATATTAGATCCAAATCACACCCTTCTTGAACAAGTCTTTAATATATATTTCCTAATTTTCTCACTCTTTGAAATGTAGGTTCAACACAAGCCCATGCATGTTTTAGCTTCATTAATATCTTTTAAATGATATTTTGTTTATTGTCATTGTCAGATATGGCATTCACCATTAATGTCTTAACTGGCACCTTCACATAAAATAACATTGATTGTACTTGATTATGATATGTGTCTTGGCTAAAAAATCATATTTCACATTGATGTCTTCCACATTATTAACTACGAGATCATTTTCTTTGTCTCCATATTGGGCCAAGAATTACTTCTTTAAATTCCTTGGCACCAATTTAGGATGATGCTTCCAAGACCTATTCTCTAGGTGTCCTTTCTTATGAAAGAGTTTATATTGCATTGTCACATTTGTCACCTTGTATAGGATCCTTTGATGTAGGTTTTGTTCCATGGACTATATATTCACTTTGTGTTTGAAGACCAACCACATTCTTACCCATCCACAACATTATATAGCTTTCCTCGATATACTTCCCCTTCATCCAAATTATTTTAGATCAAGTCCCTTGGGGTTACCTTTATACTTGTCATGTCTATCTTTATATCATTTTTGGGATTTTTGCAATCCTTCTTGTAAGCCTATGTATTTGTTATTTTCTATTCAAAAACTTGACAATTGTGGACTCTTTAATCTTACCTTTATCAAAATAATGATCAAATATAGCTTGTCCAACTATAGCCCTACTTATATTATAGATTCATGAGGTGTCTATATATGGATCAAGATCTAGCTCGCTCCCAACATTGATTATTTATTTTTCCAAAAAAAAACTTAAATGTTGGTTTTTCAACATTCAATCGACGTTACCTATAGCCTCATAGGTCAAACTAGCATCAATGATTCGCCATACATGCCAATTGTTCAACATTTATTCAACATTATTTAAGGTCAAATACATCTAACTCTTGTTGAAGGTTCAACAAACTCATCAATTAAATGTCACTTAAACAACATTAGTGAGAGCCTTCTTAATCTACCACATGTAATGTGCCACATGGTAGTTGTCATGTTCACAAAAGGCCAAAGTGGCACGCTACTCATCAAGATTTTTCTTACATAGTATCTACCACATGGAAAACCAATAATGATCTCACATGCATCGCTTCAACGTCAAATACATATTGACTACACGCCACTTTAATGTCAATTAACTAGCATCTAGAGGCATCTAGATTTTTAAAAAGAATGGAAATCCATGCTAATTTGATGTGCCTAATGTCAATTTCACGTTGACAGTGTGTTGATTACTAGATGAATAATAACATCAAATATAAAAACTCTTAATGTGGTTCTTTTCAAGTTATTGATATGTATTTGACATGAGAAATGTCAAATATTAAAGACCACTAGAGTCAACGTCTAGAAAACTTTATGGATAGTCATTGTTTATGTGCAATCGACTTGTAATGTTGATTTCACATTGAAAAAACACCTCACATGTAGTAGTGTGCACATTATATGCATTTTTAGATCTTGAAAGGATACTTGCAAGATAAATTGAAATTGTTTTTGAAAACAGGATTTGTGGTTCCTCACCTCCTAACCCTAGAATAAACCACAATCAAGGTATCATTTATCATGATAACATATGTTATAGATGAAAATGAAACTAAGACATTAAAAAACTTTAAAAAAAATATCCACCTTGATGAATGTCATTGTAAAGCGTTCTAAAAAAACCTCAATTAAGCCTCTTAAACATTCCCTAATTAATATATCCTTTATCCATGCATACTCATAAATTATCAAAAACATCAATTTGTGATGTTAAGTGGATGTTAAGAACCTTAATGAATACAAAATCATTAATCACATGTCAAAGAAACCTTGATCCACTTACCATGCACATGCACTTAACTCTTAATCCAAGGACACATGACCCTCTATATGTGTAATATCACTCGTCAATAATGACATCACTTGTTGGCACTTAAATGAGAGGACGTCATTCTATGGATAGTTTGTGAAATAACTTTATTATCGAAAACTTCGATCATCAAACTCCTTGTCTATCATCTCATTCATGATTTGTTCTTATTGTGATAAGTTGTCTATGTCATCTTGATCATGATTAAACTCTATCGTGATATGCCTCGATCTCATCTTAGACAATATGCACTATGATGTCAATCACTATATCTCAATTGTGATACTTATTATTGTTTTGTTTGTGATATGCTTCGATCTCATCTTAGACAATATGCACTATGATGTCAATCACTATATCTCAATTGTGATACTTATTATTGTTTTGTTTGAACATATTGTGATTGTTACTATACACTTTAACATCTATATTTCCTTTTCATCATATAGTGAAATGTTTCTAGAGTTTGGCAAACAACATTAATCCAGGAAGCATGAGGAAAAATCATGACATTTGAAATAAATAGTGTTGATGTTTTGGTAGCAGTGGGAGATATTCCCTCCAAGACATTTTTTCTTAGAGAAGAAAAAGATTCCAAGAAGTCAAAGGAAGACCATTGAACAATTGAAGAACACCCTGGAAGAGAAGTTGGCCCACAGGAAAATAATAGTGGAAATAGAATTTCCAGGAAGAGAATTTGACCCCAGCTAAATGACTAAACTAGTATAAATAAAGATGACGCCTTGCTCATTTGAACATGTTCATCTCATCATCTCAACAAGGAAAAGGAGGCACAAGTTGAGGCAACCCTAGGAGACGTTGCAACTGGGGTTTCTTTGCGATTCTTGGTTATTTCTCTTGTGCGCTATCTCTAGAATATTTGTGCTAGTATTGTGTGGTGGCTCAACTACCCTCGCTAGGGTTTGACAAGGAGAAGAGATAAGTTCTTGTATCAGGGTTTCTTCATTAGTGGTTTTACTCTTATGAATAAAGTTTGTTCATGGTTGTATTATCAGAAAGATTCTCTTTATGAAAAGTTGGTTGGGTTGTTCCCTGAGTTTGGGGTTTTCCCAGGATAAATCTTTGTGTCTTCTTATGCTTGTCTCTCTGATTCTAGATCTTGCTTATATTTTTCAGTATATGATTGTTGAGTGTTAAAAGAAGATCAAAGTACTCTGGTAAATCTATTGCTACTGAAAATTTAAGAAAATCTAACATGGTATTAGAGCAAGTTACCTTCAGAACAGTCTGATCACTGGAAGGAAAATCGTACATTGTTGTGATTTGTGGTTGCACATGAAATTTACCGCTACATAGATCTAAACTTGTCAAGCTCATTGAGCAATTTATTGGAGGACACTGAGATTAATTTTTCCATAGCACATCTCTCCATAGCCTAGCGCACCTCCCGGTGGTCTCAGATTGCAACTTGGTGAAAGTTGAAATTTCTCAGTTACAGTTGCAGTTGCGCAAACCTTGATATTAGAAGACAAGATGAATGGTGCTACAAATTTCAGAGGGTCATAGATATAGTACACTTAGAAGAAGCTCAATAGTTGAAGGCAACAGTGATGATGTCTCCTACAGTATATGACAACTCCAAATCAAATGGAACAACAAGACTCCAAGTTTGCATATCAAGTTTGATATTTTATATTGTTGTATCTTAAGTAAATGTTGTAAATGGGATCACAATCTTTAGAGTTCTATTATTGTTGAATACTTTTTCTATCAAATGTTTAGTAACACTTGAGTATTGTTTGTATGATGATCATTATGTAAATGCTCATTGTCTAGTACTAATGATGCACTTATTTACAAGATGAAATTGATCTCTTCTAGGAGATGTTTTTGGTTGTTGTCTCTGTCCCAGGTAGGTTACCTTGTAAATTCCATGGAGGTTACCATGGAGATGTTCTTGTTCTTGTTCCAGGCAGGTCACAGGTGATATCTCTGAGAGGGAGATATAGTGACGGTTGAAGGTGGAAACAAATTAGATGGTCTCTAGTTGAGACATGGGGTAGACTATCCAAGACAAGGAGTTGTGTACATGACAATATACATCCATGTATCGAAGGAGAAGAGAACGAAACTAGAACCTTTTGGAAAGAATGGTACTTTTTATGGGATACAAAGTGTCTCATATGGAGATGGATTGTGAGGAGGAGGAGGCTCCGAAGGATGACCAAACAGATCCCTCTAGTTTAGTTGTTCATCCTTAAGATTATCAGTAGATCCAGCAAGGTCGGTGGATCTACCTAGAGACGTTGCAGTGACCAGGAAGAGACCAGCATGGTCGCAGGATGCAGTGAGACATGCAACTCTTTGTGATACTCATAGTTTCTTGAGTTAGATAGAGGAGGAACATGTGGCTTTACCAGTTATGAGGCATGTGGCCCCACCAAGTACCATCTCAGAGGGAGCCATAGTTAAGAGGGATTCGTCCCTCAGGATCCAGTAGGGAGAAGCAACCTCCCAAGATATTCCAACGAAGATCAAACTTCAGAGGAGGTCAGCAAATGCAGAGAGAGCAGATGGCTCTAGACATTGTACAAAATCAGAAGGTGTTAAGTTCCAAAGGGAACATGCAGAATTAGAGTGAGCCTGATGTCAGAGAGAAGCATTTGGCTCATAGGGAGAGTCACTCATTCAGAGAGAGCAAGAGACCACACAAGTTTTCCAGCTATGTGGTGCTAATGAGTAAGATCATTGATTTAGAACCTTCCACTTACGAGGAAGTTGCAAAGAAACACATGTAGAATGATGCTATGATGGAAGAATGCCAATCTAGAATGATGTGTGGATGTGGTTCTGAGATCAGAAGGGAAGTCAGTGGTGACTTCCAAATGGATCTACAAGATCAACCATGTTGTAGATGGCAGCATAAAGAAGTACAAAGCTAGATTTGTGGCTAGAGTATTCTCCCAGAAAGAGGGAGAATATTATGACGAGATATTTTCTCCAGTAGCAAGGTACACTTCCATTAGATCTATTATTTTTATTGCTTCTATTATGGGATGGAAATTACACCAGATGGATGTCAAGACTACTTTCTTGAATGGTGTAATTGAAGAAGTGTACATAGAAAATCCACAAGGTTTTGTGATCCATGGGAAGGAGTCTCATGTTTGTAAATTAAAGAAAGCTTTGTATAGGTTTAAGTAGGCACCAAGGGCATGGTATGTCAGAATAGAAAGTTTACTGATGAGCTTGGGGTTTACCAAAACGGATGCAGATCCCAACCTTTACTACAAAGTTGAAGATGGTTTCCCATTGATAATGGTACTATATGTGGATGACTTGTTTCTTGCAGGGGATGAGAAGCTCATATATGGGTGCAAGAGGAAACTCAATTCAGAGTTCGAAATGCAGGATTTGGGTTTGATGCACTAATTATTGGGATTAGAGGTGTGGAAAAAACCAAATAAAATCTTCCTTGGCCAAGGAAAGTATACAATTGAGATCCTACAGAGATTCGGGATGATGGACTGCAAGTCCATGGCCACAACTATGGTTACGAATCTGAAGCTCTTGAGTGATTCTTCTTCAGATTTGGTTGATCCCACAATGTACAAATAGTTGATCGGATCCTTGATGTACATGGTTAACACCAGGCCGGATATATGCTTTGCAGTGAACACATTGAGTCAGTACATGGTTGAGCCTAGACATGTACATTTTGTAGCAGTGAAGCATGTGTTGAGGTACCTGCATGGTATGGTTGGATATGGAATTAGATATGTCTCAAATGGTAAATTAAAGCTGCAAGGTTATACAAACTCTAACCAGGCAGGGAGTGCAGTGGATAGGAAAAGCACATCAAGATGTTGCTTTAGTTTGGATCAAGTATGATCTCATGGTTGAGCAGAAAACAGGCGTCATTGGTACTCAGTACAACAGAGACAGAATATATAGCAGTCAGTGTTGCAAGTTGTGAAGCAGTGTGGCTTCGGAAGTTGCTTGCAGGGTTATTTGATCGAGTTGGAGCCAACTTTGATCATTGTGATAATCAAAGTTGTGTAAAGATTTCGGAGAATCCAGTCTTTCATGATAAGTCAAAGCATATAGAGATCAAATACCATTTCATCTGAGACATGGTGCAGAAAGGAGCAGTGGAGCTCCAGTACATATCCATAAATGAGCAGATAACAAACATTCTCACCAAGCCTCTATCTAGAGTGAAGTATGAGTACTTCAGAGACAAGCTTGGCATGATGCAGAATGTCCACTCTCGTTGAGAGGGAGTTGTGATGTTTCTCCTACATCAGGAATATACTCTCCCTTTGGCCAAGGGTTTCCCAGATCAATCATGTGAAGTGACTGAGGGAGTAATGAGTAAGTTGGTACAAGTCTTGCCTATGCCATGTGAAGTGTCTAGGTCTGATTGGGACCATGGCGTAGCCTTGCCTAAGCCATGTGAAGTGGCTAGGTGTGAATGGGGATATGGTGGTAGTATTTCACATACCATGTGAATTGGATGGGTATGATTGGGACTACCAAGAGAGGAGAAACATCGTAGTGTAGTCTTATGACTATGCTGGCAGTCTTTCCCATACCATGTAAAGTGGATGGGTGTGATTGGGACTACTAGGAGAGGAGAAACATCATAGATACTTGCAGCGTAGTCTTGTGACTATGGTGGTAGTCTTTTCCATTCCATGTGAAATGGATGGATGTGATTGGGACTACTAAAAGAGAACATCATGGAAGAATACATCCCTAGCTGGTAGCAACGGGAGGTATTCCCTCCTGGACAAATTTTCTTAGAGAATAAGAAGATTCTAAGAAGTCAAAGGAAGACCATTGAACAGATGAAGAACACCCCAAAAGAGAAGTCGACCCACAGGAAAATAATAAAGTGGAAATAGAATTTCCAGGAAGAGAAGTCGACCCACATGAAAATAATAAAGTGGAAATAGAATTTCCACGAAGAGAAGTCGGCCCACAGGAAAATAATAAAGTGGAAACAGAATTTCCATGAAGAGAAGTCGCCCCTAGCTAAGTGATTGAACTAGTATAAATAAAGGTGACACCTTTCTCATTTGAACACACTCATCTCATCATCTCAACAAGGAAAAGGAGGTGCAAGTCTGAGGCAACCCTAGGAGACAATGCAACTAGGGTTTCTCATGACTCTTGGTGACTTCGCTTGTGCGTTATCTCAAGAAGAGTTTTGCTAGTATTGTGTGGTGGCTCAGCTACCCTCACTAGGGTTTGACAAGGAGAAGAGATAATTTCTTGTATCAGAGTTTCTCCATTACTGACTTTACTCTTATGAATAGAGTTTGTTCATGGTTGTAATATGGGAAAATTCTCTCTACGAAAATTTGGTTGGGTTTTTCCCCGAGTTTGGGGTTTTCCCAGGATAAAGCTTTGTGTCTTCTTTTGCTTGTCTATTTTTTTCTAGATCCTGCATATATTTTTCAGTATATGACTTATGAATGTTAAAATAATATCAAAGTACTCTAGTAAATCTATTACTACTGGAAATTTTAGAAAATCTAACAAGTAGTTCATGGAATTTATTATTCCTAAAGAGAGCTATGATTATAGGCCATAGAATTCTTTCGTGTGAATGAATTCTAGGAACAATAACAAAAGTTGGGAGTGAGCATCAAAAGTTCAATATATGGAAGAGGGTGAAAATGGTATGAGAAAGTTTTCCATCCAACTTGGTGTTATCCTTATAAATGTGGAGCATGGAACTACACGCTTAGAAGGTTTAGTTGCAATAGGAGGGAAAGAAGAATAAAGGTTTTTTTTGGTCTACATAACCTTTATATTTTAACTTTTTTAATATCTAAGTTGTTCAACAATCAAATCTTTTAACTTTTTTAACCTTTATATTTTAACTTTTGAGGCAACAATCAAATCTAAATGTTCATACTTGGACAAATTCTATTCAAACTTATCTTTAGTGTATCTCCAATTTTCATGGACTCTACCTAAGAGTTGTTGGTCTCTAACAATTATCTTTCCAGTCGAAACTTCTTATGTATTTTCTCTAAGGTGTGCCACTCATCATCCTTGCAATGATTCATTCAACCCAATCATATAAATTTTTATGGTTCCATGTATAATGAACCATTATTTTCACTACAAGATAGTGCCTTTTAGAATTGCACCAAGATCAATGGTAAGCTATTTAGGAAGAAGAATGACAAACTCCTCTTGTTGTCTATCTAGCATATATGGCTTGTTGAGCATCAAGGAGCCCATATTGAACAATATATGAATCCCTACCAACACTGATATATATAAATTAAATGGATTATACCCATGGGATGCAATGATTGTGTAAGATCCCTATATTAGTTCCTTGAGCTTCTTTTCCTTTTCACTAAAGTACACTTTTTGAAGATAATCATCGACTATACCTTTCAAAAAATTGATGACCTACATGATATGGATCATGTTTACCCTTGTGATTTCACTCACTCTTCTAAAAATATTCTTGAAATTGATCATGAACTTTCTAGATATGGTTAATTAACATCATAAAAATATTATCCATGTGCAACCACCTCCTTCACCATTGTTTCCTCTAAAAGTGGACCTTAAATGGATAATAGATCCTTTGATAAAAAATCAAAAGGCATTGTTCAAGTGGTGAGGTACTTGTGTTATGCAGTGCATGATTTGAATTATGTTGTACACAAAATATAGTGATGTCCTAGGTCTTTGAATGTTGATGGCTGAAAATTCATAATAGTTGTACAAGGGTGTCATTTACTACCTTAGTTTGTCCATTCACGTGGATAGAAGGAAATATTTATTTTTCTTTTGGTTTACATCATTCTCATAGAATGTACTAGATATAACTTAGCAATTTATTGTTGCAATTGGAGATGATTGATGATGGTAGGCCAAAATGTACCCAAAAAATTTCAAAGAATAATTGTGATGTTCGTTGCACTACTAATCATGATGACCATTTTCCTAAAGTCATTTGGCACTACTAGTGTGAGGTAGTCATTTTCCCTATTATTTGTTGATAAATCTTGATGAATTCCATTGAAACCAATGCCCATCGTCTAGTTGGCACTAAAAGTGGGATGTAGTTTCCTGGTTTCATATTTGTTCGCTCTACTAGCTATATATAGGAAAAGTGCACACAAATGTTTCCACCATCCCTGTTATTCTCAGCGAGTAGAAATGCCTCTATAAACTAGAAGCCATCTTCTCCACTCCAAAATGTCTTATGACTTTGAAATGGTCTGCTTCACACAATAACCAAATCTTGTGATCAAAACCCGCGGCGGGTTGGCCTCAATTATTACTTGGCATCTAAGGTTACAAGCTTTCTAAGCTCCCTGTTGTCGGTTTCATTTTTGTCTGTATTCAGTCGTTGTTATAGAGGATGGTGTTATCTGATCCTTTGTTTTCAGTTGAGGAAGAGTTGGTGGACTTTTCCCCAGACCCGCAAGAAGGGGTTATGATATGGACAAAGCCAATAGTTTTCTAGGTGGACTCATTTGCAGGGTTGATTCACAACATGGCAAGAGGAGGGCTTTGGTCTATGTTTGGAGGAGGTTTTAGCCTTGGTGATTCTCTCGATCCTCTCTCTTTCTCACAGAAGGGGGGATTTCTCGCTTCGCCATCTCTAACAGTGGTTGGATCGGAGTTGGGTTTGGATATGGGGCTTTCTTTTGTGAAATTTCTCTAAACCCAATTCACTAAACCAATCAATTTTACTTTTAATTGATTATGCCAGGTTTTCTTCCACAAATAAATAATGCACAACAAAAAATAATAACTAGGAACTTAACAGTAAAATATAACAACAATCACATCACATGTACACAAATATTTTTGGACAATCATCCTTAGAAAAACCCTAGAGGGAAAACAACAGATTTAGAGATTTTATTATTCAACGAGAAAATATAGAGATCTCTTACAATAAAAACGGCCCAGCCAAAATGCCAAGGAAAACCTCAATGAATCACCTCCTCAACAAATGTATGGCCCTTCTACAAATCCCCCTGAACCAAATCATGCCAAACAACACCTTTGTGTGAGCCTCTGTGTAATCGTACGACTTCCTGTGTGGGTATTGCGTCACCTAGTACAACAACTCTCAAATCTGTAAGATATTACCTCTGCAATGTTTAAGATGTGTGCCAATCTCAATGAAGAGTCCTCCTTTGTCTCCCTGCAAACCCTCTCACAAACCCTCAATCGATCTCTCTGAAAATCGATATCCTCAAATGCTTTAGTGCGCCCCTCTAGCCAAGTCAATCTTCCCTTATACTTCATTAGGAAAGTGAAACCATAATCTCAAAATGATTGATGGTTGAGATTAACTCTCTCTCATGATGAGATCAATGGTCAAGATTAAAAGATCACAACTTAAATTATTTTTCACTTTAACCTTAGAAAAGGTGCTCAATAAAGTCAACTGAAGAATATAACACCTCAATAGTTTGATTAATCACTTGACTAATCTTTCATTGTCCCCCGCCATGCTAGGATGTTGCAATGTGTGGAAGACCTTTCTTGTTACATTCTCAACACTCCCTCTTAGCGAGGAAGGGATTTTTCTTCAACCCCATTTGATCCCTAAACTTCATGAACTTATGTATGCTCAGTGCCTTGGTAAATATATCTTCCATTTGCTCATCAGTCTGTATGTAATCAAGCCTCGCGGCTCCTCTCTGCACACAATCCCTAATGAAGCGATAAATGATATCAATGTGCTTGCTACGATCATGAAACATAGGATTCTCAAAGAGCCTTATGCAACTTTGATTATCACAGTGAATCAATGTAGCCTCTAGCTCCTGCCCGAACAATCCCAAGAGAAACTTTCTCAACCACAGTGCCTCACATGCTGCCAAGCTAGTAGCCATGTACTCTTCCTCAACAGAGCTCAATACCACTGAACGTTGCTTCTTGTTGAACAAGGAGATAATGCTTGATACAATGTTGAAACAACAACCTGAAGTATTCTTTATGTCCTCTACACATCATGCCCAATCAACATCTGTAAAGCCTGTCAATCTCACTCCACCACTGCGCTCATAGAACCTGTACTGCATTGTACCTCTAAGGTAGCGAAGCACATGCTTTGCAGCAATCCAATGTCCTCTCTAAGGGTCCACCATGAACTAACTCAAAGAGTATACTGCAAAGCTGATATCCGGTCAAGTGTTGACCATATAAATGAGCGATCCAATCAATTGATGATAGACAGTGGGGTCTACTTTCTTTGAATCTAATGCATCAATATTCCTATAGTTCGTGACTAGAGGCGTGGACATGGGCCTTCAATATGTCATCATGAACCTACACAAGATCTCCACTGTATACTTCCCCTCTCCCAAGAAGAAGCACCCATCCTGCTACCAGACCTCCATACCAAGGAAGTAATGCATCAACCTAAGTTCTTTCATTTCAAACTCAGTTGCAAGATTTATCTTGCAGTCTAATATCAATTGCTCGCCCCCTGTCAGAAATAGGTCATCTACGTACAACACTAGTATGAGAGGTTCCTCCCCTGTAAGAAAATTCAAGTTCGGGTCCGCCTCGCTCCGCTGGAAACCCATCTCCCTCAAGTAGTTGTCTATCCTTGAGTACCATGCCCGAGGTTTCTGCTTGAGCCCATACAAGGCTCTCTTCAATCTACACACATGTGTCTCTTTGCTACCTACCACAAATCGCTCTGGTTGCTCAACATATACCTCTTCCTCAACAACTTTGTTAAGGAAAGCGGCCTTCACATCCATCTAGTGAATGCACCATCCCTTCTCTGTTGCCAACAATAGGACTGCTCAGATCAAGGAATACCTGGCCACTGAGGCGAAAGTCTCCTCACAGTCAACTCCCTCTCGTTGTGAGAACCCCTTGGCCACAAAGTGGGCTTTATACTTGTCCACGCTTCCGTCTGCTGCATGGTTGACCTTGTAAATCCACTTGAATCCAACCACCTTCTTCCCTTCTAGCCTGGGCACCACCTTCCATACATCACTTTTCATGATGGATGCATACCCCTCCATCGTGGCCTCCTGCCACACTCCATGTTGTGCAGCCTGCTCATAAGTGGGAGGCTCTACATCAATAAGTCGTGTCATCAATGCCATGTACCCAAGTCTCTCTGGTGGTTTACTTCGTCTAAAGTCTCTCTCTGGAAACCTTGCTAGAATAGAATCACTCACTTTCTTGGCCTAGTGTCCTACTCATGTGGAACTGCATCATGTTGCTCTTCTGCATCATGTTGCTCTTCTGCATCATCACCTCTCTCATGATGATTATGTCCAAAAGTCTCTCTCTGAACACATGTACCTGATTATGTACCATATTGTCTTCTATTGTGATCTTGTACTATGACCCTATGCCTCCTTTGTCTTGACCCCTGAGTCTTGTCCATGATGGTCCTCTAAATGTGCTTGCAAATCTCTTGACCTCCTCAATGCACACTCTTCCTCGAACTATACATCCCTACACACAATGATCTTTCTATGTGTTGGCACAAAGATCCTATAGGCCTTGGAAACCTCACTATAACCAACCAAAATCCCCTTTTTTGTTATGGGGTCCAGTTTCATCCTCTTCTCTGAAGGGACGTGACAGTAACATACATTACCCCAGATGCGAAAATGACTCACACCCGACCTGGTACCTGTAAATACCTCCTCAGGTGTCAACTTCCCCAAAACTGTGTGGGGACTCGTGTTTTGAATATAAACAGCAGTGTGACTAGCCTCTGCCCACAAAAACAGTGGCAAACCATGATCATGTATCATCTGTTAATGTTTTATGTTGATATTATAGTTCTTTGCATTTCATAAAGATAAGAGCATAACAACCACAAGATCACTAAGAAATACACATCCACAAGTACACAACATTTATCCTGG